>QLPI01054594.1:0-11250 GCA_003314275.1 Chroogomphus rutilus
GTATCATTGCTCAAATCCCTCCTCTGCTCCCAAGTATTGAAGCTCTTGTTGTTGCTGACACAAGGTCAATTGCATTAAATCATGTGTTTCACAAAAGGACCAAACACATCGACATCAAATACCACTACATACGCGAGAAGATTGCAAGCAAGACACTTGTGGTTAACAAAGTTGGTACCAAAAACAAGCTTGCTGACCTCCTCACAAAATTGCTCCCATGATAACAACATCATTCCCTGACATCACGCCTAGGACCTTTGGGTGTTTCAAGTGTAGGGGAGTATTGTAACATTGTAAGAGCATATCCCTCGTCTCCCAAAACATCCGCAGGGACAGTGATGATGTTGTCACACAGTAGATAGCTTTTCCCATATTCTTCATATCTTACATGCTATGTATAAAGGTACTCTATACGGCTACAGCCCTTTAGCTTTTGCACTAAGGACTTACACCATATAGTTGCTACAATATGTCATTTGTCAGAAGATCACATCAGGGCAACCTATTAAGTCTCGGTAATGCCGATGTTATGGACGGGAGTCGGTCAAGTCCTGCAGACCGATTGGGGTGGCTAGGCTTTAATGTACTCATGCATTGCGCCCTGCTGTTCCGTGCATGCCACTAATTTGGACAGAAGAGAGACCCGGGAGGATGCCGAGAGTGTTGGCCCGAGTAAAGGACTTCAGACAGGACAAGGGAGGACACGGGGATGCAAACTAAGTCGATATTCAGAGTGAGGAACTATCTACATACATCTGCTACTTATATAGGTTAAGAAGCAAGATGTGGAACAGGGTGGTATAAAGAATGGAGAACAATAAGGTATGCAGAGCATGTGGAAGTATTGTCCACAATGATCAAGAATAGAATAAGGAATGTAAACGAGAATAGAATAATGGGAGAGTGGGTGAGAATAGAACAATGGAAAATTGGCCAAACATAATACAATAGGGCTGTGACCGAATAATAAGTGAATAGCAATTGTCTCGAAGGGAAACGGGTAAGGAAAAGGATAGGGGATGAAAAACAATAGGGCCGTGACCAAATAATAAATGAATAACAATTGTCCCTAGGGGAAACAGGTAAGGGAAGGGATGGGGAATGAGGGAATAGTGAAGGATGGAGGGGGTGGGGTGAGAGGGGTGAACCAGATGATGTACCAAATGTACCAAGCCGGGGCCACGAACCGGTGAGGGACAACTTGTCACTGGTGTGTGGGTTTAATTAGTAAGGGGAAGTTGGTCGGTATTGCCAAGTTACCGGATACTCGGTACATGTACTTGACACAACCTATAATGGGATGACCCTGTATAGGCTCCACAATTTCTGCTAATTGCAGATCATACTCATGTCACAGGGTTTACTTGTATAAAACAAGAGTAGTTACAAGGAATAAAAACTAGTCTCACACTAAATAATTGCTACGCTCATACTTGATAAACTACCTGGTGCACGCATATGATGTCAAACCAAATTGGGTCGATTCTTTACTCATCGTGATTCAAGGCCCTGGACTCAACGGGGAACAACATACAGGTGTAGTACATCACACTCATGCCATCTCTAATATATTTTACTCTTGCAGATCATCCACCGTGAGCAACACAATCCTCCTATATATTGCCCACCAGCTCCTCGGACCGGCGCTTATACAGGCTCAAGTCACCATGCATTGATGCTGTAACAGCATATACTCAAGTAATATATTAAGGGTGTGTTCCATAGCTACAATTCCCATAGCACAATAAATAGTATAACTATTAGTGTATAAATCCCCAGTCCATTATCTTAGAATATGTTGTTTACTTTGTAATCCATGTCCTTTTCTTCTTTCTTGTTGTTAGTAAATACAAGGGGCTCTGTAGTATATAAGTAGCTTACATTTGTATGATGACCTCTCAGATTCTTGTGAAGTCATCTTAGCCAGAGTTCCTATGCTAGACCTCTGCACCAATAATAGACTCATGCCTCATGATTAAGAGGTATTGTTACTTATGGAATGTTTATAATAGAGGCTGGAAGCAAGTTACATCATGGGTCTGTATTTGGATGTTTGGCTGAAGGAATTTTGGGAGGGAATAGTTCTGAAAATGGGAGTGGGTACAAAGATACAGATGTAGATGAATAAATGACTACATTTTAGGAATAAATACAGTGGGGGTGGCCAATAGGTCAAAAATGGAGAAATTGCTGAAATCAAGCAATTGGCTCATGCAAATATCAATGTAATGATGCTAGAAAATCTATTCTACACTAAGAAAGGTATCCCAATGAATTCCGGAGCTGTAAAAATTGGGTCAGCAAAATAGGCGGACTTTGGGTTTCTGCAATTGTAGTATTTGTTCGCAGGGTGTCGTCGATACTACGCAAGCTTTAGAAAGCAGTCTCATCACAACAGAGCCTGGATATGATTCCTGCCTCAGTTGCCAGTGGTACACAATGTGGATACTTGCACTTGACATAGACAATAGGGCAAGCCGGAAAGAAAGTGTGCTACCCTTGGACTACATAAGGGGATAATTAAGAGATAGATCTTAGATTGGGTGGCGGACATAATGAAGTCAATAAAGTATAGATAAGTTCATCTCGAGAAGATCGAAATAACGCCTTCTTGATCGATGGCTACGTGGTTAAGCGCTGGCTGCGATCACCGCCCATCACCCCCCATCAGTACTGCTCGAGACGAGGCATTGGCGTAGCACGCTGCAGCCTGTGCACTGACCACCTTACAGCGGGACAGCGCATTTACATCAGAAGTATCCTTGCATTCATTTCCCTCAATCCGAGTCACAAATTCTGGACTACAGATCCCTCACAAAAGTCAGTGCTGGTAGTCTCGACTGAAATCACACCTAGTTTACCACAAAAAAAAGTCAATCCATGCAAAACTGACTCCAATCGTCAGAACACAGGACTAAGAAGTCCGATGGGGCAGAGAGCTCTTGGAAACATTTCGGAAGAATGTCACAATTCCAAGCTTCAAGGCACTGTGGATCAACTTACACCAGACTCACTTAAGGCAATCAACATCGAGCAATCTCCGAGTCCAGTGCACCCATTGAACTCACTCTCTCACAGGAAATATTTGTTCACTTTCGCCGCGCATGCCGAAAACGGCGGCATCGCACGTCCATCGAGAACTTTAAAAGCTATGATGGGACAGTCCCAACAAGGTTTCTGATTTCCCAAAGTTGGCTCCTAAGCGCATGCCAACCAACAATCTCGACGTGACAAATGGGGGTAGAAAGAAAATTTGAAGATATGCTCTCGTTATATTGGGTTACCCAACTATTGATCGAACTATGTGCTTTGGCATGGTTCAGCCATAATTATACTCCTCGCAATTATGTAGGTACGACGTACCAACACATCCTAATCACAAGGAGCTCTGAAGTCATGCTGCAGGAGCCATGTGAAGCACGATTCCGCTGGCTGTAAGAGGTGTGGATTACACGTTACATAAAAAGGTACAGCAGGCAGAAGCGTCCGTCCGTCATGAACAATTAGAGAAGGCTTGTTCCAGCGATGAAACCCAAGCGGACCCAGCTCAACATCCAATGGGTTCGTCTCTGGATATCATCCTGCATCAATCCTCGTCACTTTCTTCTTCAGGCTCATCTTCGTCTTTGACTTCTGCATCGCTCTTCGCTTTTGCTTTCCCTTTGCCCCTCGTCCGTTTCTTGGGCACTGCTTCAGTTTCTTCGACAGTTCCCCCGTTGGAAGGGTCTGGTACCGCTTCGACTAGCTCCTTTAAGAAATCTAGAAGTGGCGTGTTCAGAATTGCATGCTTTCTAAATAGATGGTGGTTTACAAAGTCTCCGAGAATTGATGCATGTATAGACGCACAGATGATGTGGTTCCACCCTCTTTGCATGTCTCTGGGCAGTGACTTTATGAGCCTCCTCCACGACATTGCTTAGAAATAACTCCAGGGCTTTTGCTATGGCCCAAAACACCACGTCAACGAAGGAAAGGTTAATCTAACGATAGCTTACGACAGGGAGACAAACGTACAAATAACTACCGGAGTTGCTTGTGCAACCTTCCCTACTTCGTCATCCTTTTGCATTATTTTCTTTATTCGGGCCTAACAGGGCGAGGTAAATCAAGGTTCAATTAAAACCATGACGGTGATGAAACGACGTACCACAGGAAACTTCGTATGTTTGCTCTTGGTAGGTCGTTTCTTCGAAGGCTTTATATCCATAATGCCCCTCCTTGGTCATACGTAGGCGGGTAGATAGAAAGGAGAGACAGCAGAACGATGTGGTTGTCCACGGTTGCGGAGTTTTAAGAAGAGGTTTCAGAGGAGATTATGTAACCGCCACAAAAACGGTCTCTAACGATGCAGCCTTACCCAGGTCCTACTTATTTTAATCAACCTGGTCCCCAGGCGACGATTCCTCCACCACAGGAACCCAGAGGTCGCGGAGCCAGACCGTATACAGGTGCAAAACGTGGTCGTAAACCTCGTGGCGGCGGTCCGAATACAGCAGCTCCAAGCACTCGCCCGGAAGGACAACCACAACCTGGAGCCCATGCATATCCCATCCAGACTATTTCCCAACCTCCCCAACCGTCCCAACCCCCACAGATGCCACACTATTATGCTCCACAGCATAACACCATGATGCCTCCGCCACAATACACACCTATGAATGCCTCATTGGCGCAAAAGGGCAAGGGTAAGGAAGAGGATAGTCCGACTGCACCCAGAATCATGCCTACCGTTCCAGCACCCCCCAGCACGTTTGCAATGCGATATTCAAATCACCACCCACAAAGTCATCCTGTCATTTCCTTAGCTCCTACCAGTAGCACAGCACACACAAACCCCAGTCCAATAAAACAACCTTCACAAGTAGCCACTGCTGGAGTGGATGATGAAGATGATGCTGAGGATCTTCCTGTCATGTCCGATGACGTATATGGCCAAGGCTTGCTTTGGCAGAGCCAATCGAAGGATAACCTTAAGTGTGGACCATTGTAGCTACTGTATCCACGAGTAATTCTAATCTAACCTTATCAGAGTCTTGATGGATAACTTTACCCCCGAACAGTTCGAGCGATATGAGGCATATCGAAGATCAGCGTTACCGAAGCAGAGTGTGCGGAAGGTGCTTTTGAATTTCAAGTGTATCCACTTCCTTTCGGTCTAATAAATTCCCAGACTATTCAACAATTTACAAACTACACGGTTTCTCAGCCTGTAGCACAGGTAGTCGCGGGGTTCGCAAAAGTATTTGTAGGAGAGATCGTCGAGAGAGGTGAGTCGTGCATGTCTCGGTTCTGTCTTGCTGATGTCAAGAGTTTTTTTTTTTTACAAGCCCGTGAAGTGCAAGCCCGGTTTGGTGACCCCCCAGATACACCGCTTTCGCCGGAACACCTTCGTGAAGCTTACCGATTATATCAACAAGATACTGGTAAAGTCGGTGCTGCACGGGTACATAAGGGGAAAAAGTTATTTGTGCGATAATGAGAAGGGGGACAAAATGAATTTATTGGCTTCAATATAAAATATGATGCAATGTGACTGAATAATCATGTTCTTCTTCATAAGCACCATCCCACGGCAACCCTGATATCTCTCACTCCTCGACCCTCTACCAAAGCCAGCGCGAACTTCAAGCACTCACGTTCTCGGTCCTGCCTTCCTTGCAAGCCTCTCGCTCGTGCAAGGAAGTACCATGCCTCTGGGACATCCCACCCTCCTCCGCGGGTTAAGTTAGTTAACAGCCCTGCCGCTAGGTCTATTTTGTCCCTCGACGGAGAATGTTCTGACGTATTGTCTGGAGTGGCATTCGTTGATGAGATTGGGACATCTGTGAGGTATTGCTGCGTGAGATGGACTAGGGCGGGGATATGTTCTGGTCGAATATACAAAGCTTTGTAAAATGAGGCTTCCGCTTCCGTCGTTTTGCCTAGAGCTGCAAAGTATAGACCCAGCTATGCATACAACTCTTGAGTATTGTAATTCATAGCTAACCAAACCAGAACCCACCTGTACCCACACATCTTCGTTTTCCTCGTCGGCAACTTCAGCTTCCTGTATAGCAGCTCTCGCCTGCTCAATCTTGCCCATTCTGCGGAATGTCGCCGCAGAGGTCAGCCACAAGCTGCTAAGAAGCCGTCTTTCTCTGGCAGACCGGCCTGTAATGATGCTCGGTTGCTTTTGAGGAGTTGCCGGAGGTGGTGGTGGTTCAGGAGATTGACTGCGCATGTAAGTTGCAGAAAGTCGTTGACGCGAATGTATGGAAGATGCTTGATACGGCTTAGATTGTAACACGGCATGAAAATCTTCTCCACAGAACTGTGTGAGACATATGAGTGAATAAAGCAAGAAACAGTCTACCTGGGGCAGAATTTGACCTCTTCAACCGAGGACCATGCCTTCCACTTCCCCGTCCTATTTTGCGCGAAATAGTATGGATGTGCGCCTGGCCTTTATGAACACGCTCCTTCAAAATTCGTTGTACCTTTTTGCCTTTGGATGTGTCATGTTCATCTTTTTCCTGCAATGAGTCATGATCCTGGATGTCCTTTTTCTCTACATGATTACCATCACGTCTCCCAGAATTATCCCGGGGAGTGGGAGGTATTAAATTAATTGGAATTCCCATGGGGGCCCCAGGTTGTGAGAGTGTTCGGGTGAGGTTGAATGTAGTGGGGGTGTGCGGCTGAGAATGCTGCGTCGGATCAGATAGATTGCCTTCCGACGGCGGGGGCTCGACAGAAGATGGCCTTTCTAAACAATATTTATCAGCAGATAGCGAAGGAAAAGAAAAGTTTCATGGTTCCTACTTTCTTCGCCCAACCCCTTCCTTGCGGATACCCAGCTGAACACTTCAACCCACTTGTCGCCTGCGTTTTCAGGGCCATCAACATGCTCGATCAGCGCAAGTTGTGTAAATCTGAGCTGCAAGGCATGTTCAAAACGTTCGTGTCGGGATGGAGGTGGATAGTCAGGGACTGGATGTTGCAGACTGGCAGCGGGAGGCAAATCTAGCGAATTCCCTGCAAGAAGTCGTCTAAAAGAATGAACATGTAGGTTGAGCCTATCGTTCACTAGGTCTGGTACAACGTACCCATTGAGGTCGTCTTTAGGGCTATTTCCACCCGCTGGTTCTTCCCCTCCATCTGTCTCATCTCCATCACTGATGCCTGCGCCGATTTCTAAGATCGCCTTTGCACCATTCCAGTCCTCAGTGGCTGCCAGTAGAAGACCTAAGAGATGCCAATAGCGTATTTCTCTGGGATCCCCTTCTACGGCTTCCCTGACACAAGCCACGGCAGTAAGAAGGTCACGGTCAGGTCCGGGACGAGCGAGTGCAAGGGCAAGATGAAAGTGTGTCGATGGTGTAGGATGTAGTGCGAGGGAGTCTTTAAGGGCAGATAGAGAGGCTGCCAGGTGGGTTGGCCGCGTTAATGGCTCCTGCTCTGCAAAGTCTCATAAGACGGTAACAGAAAATGCCAAGGAAACAAGGCATTACCTCTGAGAGCCATGCACGCATGCCATATTCCTTCTGCCCTTTTCAGAGCCGCAGCAGACACCTTGTCCTGCTCATCGAGTCTCTCACCTGCTCGACGAATCAGTTCGCCAGCCTCCTGCGCCTCTTCTATACCCCCCGGTATACGACAGAGTATCCTGGCTCCCTGAACGAGTGTCTCTACCCAAATCTTATCATTCTCCTCAGACGCACCCGTCTCTCGTGCCTTGCTCACGATTTGTACATATAACTTGAGTGTGCGTCTCGCAAGGTCTGTGTCTCCTGAAACGTACAGCGTCCGTGTGAGGTGCCGATATATACGGGGTGAATTGAACGTTAACCGAGTCGCCCACCAAAGGATCTACAAAAGCTTTGGGCTAAGCAGCTTACATATGAATGTAGGTGTACATACGTCGATAACCCATCCCGCCTGATCGCCACTTGCACCAGTCATTTCCCAAGCCGCCACACAAAGATCCACAAATTCTTCTACTTTGGCATTGCGCTGCCCAGCACGCGGGAACGTTGTCGTCGCAGTGAGCAGAACGCGGTAGTCAGTTACAAGAGACCTCAGTTCGTTAAGCCATGCGACCTTGGCTGCTGGGGTGTACGTACGCAATAGCACATGCAAGTGTAGCTGGGCAATTGTGGAACGATGCGCTGGTCGGTATGTAGCGGGCCAGTGAACGTTAAAAGCTTGGTAAATTTTCAGTATACGGTGTGTATGCGACAGGGGTTGCGATTTTGCGGAAAGTATCGAGGCGCGCCATACAAGGCGTTCTACCCAGCGCCAAAGCTCCCGATATCGAGTGAAAGATTCTACATTGGCTTTCCCAGACACGGAAGGCAGTGACTTGGGTATGGTAAGTTGATCAAGAAGTGGTAAAGCGTTTTCGTACGATTCCAAAGCATCGCTGATGGAGGGAGGGAATATAGATTCGTATGCCATGCCTATACGTTCTTTGGGTGACAGAAAAATAATTCTAAGGATCAGGCTCACCTTGAAGACACTTGCCACGAATTCGTTCAGAAATGGTCCAGAACTTTTCTCCGTTGATGTCTGACTCTCCAGCAATTACCGAGGGTGACAAGCTTCCTGTAGTCGTCCTGGAGTTGAATGAGACTGGGACTGAGAGTGCGCTAGATATCGAGCCAACATTGGACGCGTTTACAGAAGAAACAAGGGCATCGAACTTTACTGCTGAGACTTGGAATAGGGAGTCACTGTATCGACCGAGAGCGAATGAATAGTACGCGAGGGCCAGATTCACAGACTGTGACTTCGAGGTAACTACAAATGGATAACGACATGAGATTGTGACGCACATCACTATTGGGGAGTCTCTGCAGAGCATCGTAATTTTGCTGTGCTTCGTCTCGCCGTTCTTCAAGTAGTAGACATTCGGCTCCTAACGTCAAAGGCTGCTCGGGGTTGGTATGATCACCGTCCGCGGCATCTGGTGTAACTTGCTTCGAGCGTATCAGGAGCAACGACAACGTCTGTGTGTGTGCGGCGAGTTCTGCAACTACTGGGGGTCTGTGTAACTGCATCGTTCTACAGCAAGAGGAAAGTAAACCCCTTACCATGAGACTGTGGGCAATGCTTTCGAAATTTGCGCAGGAGCTCCGACCATGACAACCCGACTTTATTTACTGCTCTCGACGGCGTGTCCGAAGTCCAGTCGCCAGCCGTGAGCGCGATGTACAGGTGATTAGCGTAGAAAGCCGCCTTAGGACTGGCCATGGTGTGTTTGATGCCCAGCAACACGGCTCTCACCGCACCTCACCTCTACCAAGCTGGGAATGGGTTTAGGGATTCCTGAAGGGTTGTTTTTTGACCTCGTGAGTGCGGAGGAGGTGCACGCAGCGCACGAAATAGAAACGGCAGGTGCGCGTAGCCGAGCCCCGAATTTTCAATCAGAGTCGTCCTGTGTCTGAGCTCACAACTCACAACTCGCAGCATTTCCGCCAGCGGAGGCGGCCTCACTGGAGGCATTCAAGTATGATGCTTTACCAAGTGCACACTGTTTTTCGCTGACCGCTTTGGCAAGAACGCGACAGACTGTCGCACCCAAATTATTTCTCGGGGCGTACACACCCACTTCTCCTCGAACCCTAATAGGTTATGCAAATGCCACTCTCGCAAACACACCCACTCTCACTGCCGATTCTATGCGTACACATGATTCGACAGGCACCTCGGTTTGCATCCATGGAATAGCTGTTGCAGAGCCGTACCGTCGATCGGGGATCGCTAGCGCGCTGCTGAAAGAGTACATCCATCGCTTACAGCATGACTCTGCCGTCGGAAGTAGTCACGCAGAAAGTGTACTCCTCATCTGCCACGAGGAATTGATACCACTTTACACAAGCGTTGGTTTCACTTTACAGGGAAAAAGCCCTGTGGTGCACGGTCCAAAGGCATGGTTTGAGTTACAAATAGAGCTGAGATCTTCTGTCCCTGTGGAAAAGTTGCCCCAGCAAGAGGCCGTACCACCTGACGTACTCGCCGCACTCACAAATCCATCACGAAAGCGACCAGTTCCACGCCCATTCTCGTCCTTCTCCTCACACTCCTTAGTGACTCCATCAGGAGAAAATGCTTTCGATATTTTATGCCCTCGAACGGGATGTGGAAGCATCATATTAAATGCCGGTGTTGCTAAACTTCAACGCGGAGAAAGCGTTGAGGTGTGAATCTAATTTTCCTCTAAGCACTTGAAAGCTGATCCAGTTTGCAGCTTGAGCCTCCGGAGCATACCCCAACGCCGCCGCTTGAGCGTTTACCTTCACCACCAGCAGAAATAGACTGGTGGCTCATCACCCCGTCCCCTATGGCCTTTGAGAACATTGGTTTCTCTCGCGCCGTCCCGTCAGGCTCAAGAGCAGCACCACGAATGAAATTCTTGATGTGCGCAGAATGTGACCTTGGTGCATTCGGATGGTCCCATGAAGGTGGTCGCGAGTTCTGGCTTGCGGTGTCCAGGGTGGGATATCGGTAATACCAGTGCGTATTAGACAACATGGCGCGACGCTGGCAACAGTGATTACAGTCCGGAATGACAGATCTGTGTTTTCGTTTCTCTCGCTTTGAATGTCAAGATACGGCTCTAATTGATCCTAGACCTAATGGCACACAACATATAGTATCATTTGACGTACATTCTCGTGAACTCATCTCATAACGCTCAAGATATAACTCAGGAAAAAAATAGTTGCGTTAGTGCATACATAACAGCAAATATCTCAGTATGAAGCTGACGAGTGCGAGCACTTTTCGCTGTGGTCATCTCGTTGACACCTGGTGATCATTCTATGGATTGTACTCGAATGCGAAGTACTTGTCGCTCAGAGGTCAAGTCCTTATTATTTTTTGGCTGCCCACGAATGGACATTTCATACATGTCCAATGACGCCGCTTCAGCCAGATGGATAGAAAACAAGGTAATCGGAAGAAACGGCCCACAGAAGCAACTGAGATTCCTGAGATTCCTGGATTCAGTGCCTACCGCAGGCAGTGTGATGGCTTTGTGAAACCACACAAAGCTCGGTACTTCCCGGTACGATTTCGAATACCACTCCAAACCAATCATGCTGTTGACTTACACTCCAGCTCCTTGAAATCCTCAATGAACTGAGCGAGGACTGTACTGTAAGACCTTATTTCAAAACCTGAAAGATTTGTATTGATCGATTATGCTCATATGCAGTTTCATAGCTCAACTGTGGCTCAGTGGCTTCATGAGATATGGAACGAAGCTGC
>QLPI01054777.1:0-11857 GCA_003314275.1 Chroogomphus rutilus
GTGTGGCGGTGAGAGCCATTGGAAATTCGTCAAACATGCTTACCTCTTCTCAGGGCAAGTATGTTATATTTCATTCTCTTTTCATCTCGTGCACAGACAGTCTGACTTATGTTCAGAGGCAAAAAGCGCGCAATCCCCGAACCATCCGATAATCTTATTGTCGAGCCAGCTCCTAGCACCTCTGACCAGTCCGAAAGGAAAGTGAAGAAACGTGTGTATATCTAGTTCATTTTCAAAGAGCGGAAGGGAACTGGTCCTACTCATGGAATAGCTAAACGGGCCGAAACTCGGACATGTCCCGTCTGCCAGGACACCATACCCGTTCGCCTTCTGGGTTCTCATGAGGAGTTCGAGTTGCAGCGCGTGGATGAAATTTGCCGTGCACGGTTTGAAGATGAAGACCTTGTGCCATGGGACCAGATTGAAGAGGAAAGGCTGTATGCTGCTGGGTTCGTATCCCTCCTGCTATTTGTCATGTGTGTGCTAATAAGAAATGTATTTAAAGACCTAGTAGGCGATGTGCAGCAATGAAAGCTCGTCGGTCCCTCAATCCTAACCAAGGGCGCAACTCTTGTTCTGGTATCGGAAAGCACGATATTCTCGCTGAGGTGTCTAAGACCCTCAAGTTAGTTCAGCGCCATCGACGGGACCGTCATATGCGGCTTAGAGAACTTTCCAAGCTTGACTTGGACGACGACGAAGGTGTGCCTGGAACTGATCGACGGATGTGTCCGGTTTGTCAAAAACATGTTACCGGAGACGCAGATGTGGTGGAAGCACATGTGGATTCATGTTTGGCACATGCGACCGCAGCCTCAAATCGAGTTGACCTTGATGCCGATGGTTTGGAAGAATATGAGATAGGGGGAGAGACAAGGATACGTATTGCGCGGTCGGTTGACTTCCGGGGTACGAACATGGGCCATCCGACCCTTTAGTTTATTTAACTTATTTCCTCCTCATAGGTGCTGGGTTTAATGTTCGCAATCCACTACATAGCGACATAGAAGATGAAGTAGACATCGACGGCGACGACGCGGTTGCCTTTGGCGATAGGCAATTTACAGAAAAAGATATAATCACCCCTGATAGTATTAACAGTACAGAAGATGATGAAGTCAGAATTGACAGCGACGAGGAGGAAAGCAAAATCTCTCTTGCGCAGCGTGAATGCGTTGGAACGGGCTTAAGGGATCTTGTTGCTCAAGGTAAAATAGTGCTCAAATCAGATGCCAAGGGAATAGCGACATCGGCTGTCGTCTCAACTGTACGTTTTGAATATATCCCACTGTTCGATTTTGACTGGGAAAGGGATGTCATTAGGATTCTACAGCCCTGGGCGGACTGATGTGTCGCATATGTCTTGATGCATACACAGAACCAACCGTTTCTACAGGCTGTTGGCATACATGCTGCAAGGAATGCTGGTTACGGTGTCTAGGGTCAACAAAATTGTGTCCAATTTGTAAACGTATCACAGCGGCAGGAGATCTTAGACGAATTTATTTGTAATATAATTGCGGTATGCAGAATGTCCTGCAGGTGAACATAAAGAAAGCACTGTGAGTGAAATATAATATCCGGTAAAGTAGCAAGTATAAGGTAAAGGCTCAAGTCTGGCCTTATTGTGGTCCGCACGTAGACTACACATTGTTAAACCGGCCAACAGGCGGTTACATCAAGAGTAGCCCATCAGGTGCCAGAGGCACACCACGGTTGTATCATCGTCGCCAAGAAAAACCAAAGCATAGACTTACATACGTTTTTATTCATTGGGATAGTAGCACTTCGAGACATACAATCGAAAAAAAGAAGTTTTTTGGGGGCAGTTTTTGGCGAAGTACAAAGGTCATGCTAGTGGTGTGAGTAGTCTGAAGGAGGGTCATTAGACGTGGGCCAAAGATTGAAGATGTGGACACACTTGATCAAGGACGGCTGAGGATTACTGCGAGTGTATCCAATGTAAATGATGAAGGGAATCCACCCATAGTGGAGGATTGTCTGCATATCATGTCAAAACGAAATAGTAAGTACTGCCAACATTGGTACGCACTCGACCAAGATCCACGACTTTAGTTATTCGTTCCTATAGAGCATTAGCATCCATAGAAGTGGCCATATCCCGAATCCTTACTTTTGTCTCGTCGGAAGGCATTTGCTTATGGTGGTAGCGAAAGCGGCAAAATATAGACGCCCAAGCCAAAAATTTGCAGTCTGCAACGAAAATGCCCCTGGGACCACCTACCTCTGCTGTGTATCTCCAGCCTCCAACGGCGTCTTCGGCCACTGGTCCAGCGTAAGTGTTTTTATCGCCTTTGACGACTTTATCGTGCTCACTTCCTTACAGACGGTTTCCTAGTAAAGTAACAGTTCATCCCGTCGCTTTGTTCTCTATCCTAGATCATTTCCTCCGACGAGAAGATTCGCAAGAACGGGTAATAGGGACACTGCTTGGAACACGGAGTGAAAATGAAATTGAAGTGCGCAATTGCTTCGCCGTCCTTCACAATGAGACCGCAGAGCAAGTTGCTGTTGATATGGATTACCACCGGACGATGTTTGATTTGCACCAAAAAGTGAATCCGAAGGAAATTATCGTGGGCTGGTGAGTCTGTTTAGTTTTATTGTCGAACACTGTTCATTGATGTGCTGTTGTTTTTGCAGGTACTCCACGGGTTCGAATCTTAACACGTATTCTGCATTAATACAAAATTTCTACTCCCAAGAGACATTGCCCCACCAGGCAGTACATATTGCTATGGACACTGGTGTTCAAGAGGGAGAGCAAGTTGGTGTGAAGGCGTTTTTGAGGTAGGCGTGTCTGTCACGAGACAGCCTACACAAATGTATAACATCTGGATTTCAGCTCCCCCGTCGGCGTTCAGCCAAAGCCAGAAAATTGTGTATTCATGCCCATCCAATGCGAACTTCGTTTCCAAGAAGCCGAGCGTAGTGGCCGTAAGTTATCCCTCATGGTAAAATTTAACCCTTTACTGATACTAATACTCTCGCTTGGACAGTCGATCTCCTCTCCCAAGCTTCAACTTCCTCTTCTCCTATTCCCCTGCTCAGTGATCTTGCAGCTCTAGAAGCATCCCTTCAGCAGGTTTATGCAATGGTCGACCGAGTACTCACATACGTGAGATCGGTGCTTGCAGGAGAAGTGCAAGGCGACGTTGCCGTTGGGCGTTATCTCTTGGATACGCTCAGCACCGCCACTGCTGGTATGGAGAAGGGCAAACTGGAAAATCTCTTCAACGTGCACCTACAAGTAAGAATGTGTAACGAATTTAGGTTTTAAACGTCTATTGATAATTACGTTGCAGGATACCCTTATGGTTTCATATTTAGCAAATCTGGTGCGATCGCAAGTCGAGGTATCGTCGCGACTGGCACTAGTGAACTAGAGGACCCGTATAATTTCCTTTCTCTGTATTATGGCCAAAATAATTTTCATTGGGTAATGTCTGAGATGGTGACAGATGAGGTTGGTGGCCTTCATTGCGAGTACTGTACACAGATTAAACGTACGTCCATTTAACACACTGACATAGGTTGATGTGGTAGTGGACATATGTATTCTATTGGGTACGGTCACCTCCGTGACTTAAAACATGCGAATTTGCCTCCAATTGTTCGTGCGTTTACTAAACAAGCAATGTAAGACATTTCTTTTGTTCGACATTTCTCTCTTTTTATTATCCTGTACCGTTAATCCATATTCACCTAACTACGCTCACCCAACGGAGATCTAGCCACAAGCTTCATTCAGTCTGCGCCACCACCTCCTTGAGGCCCTGTATACTCCTTCAAATTCGGGTCCATGAAGCTATGCCCACACTTGCAGCACACGTAGAACAAGATCATACGTGTCTCCCTCCGCTTCGACTGGTCTTGATAAAACACAGCACTGCGAAAATGAAAGAAATATCAGTGTGAGAATAAGAACGTCCGCCTAAAGAACATGCGGAGAAAACTGCGTACTCATCGTTACCACAGGAAGGACACACCATGTTCGAATGAGGCTAGAATGGAACGTGAGTGTGGGAGACAGTGATGGGAGGGATAGAGGGCCGAGGGTGGGAAGAAAGGTAGAAAGATACGTACGAGCGTTGGATCGTGTCCCAGGTCGAGGGTGACACCCGCCTGTTCTCTGGTATACATGATCAGTGAGTAGAGGGACCATCATTAGCAAGGCAACCCCCACTTTGTCACAGTGACAAGATCGTTCCTGTACACACACATATTCTCTCCAATCTCATCGTATTGACATATCCGACACGCGTACACCAAAATGCGACGTGCAGGGTCGGCCTGAACATCCCAACGTCCGACATGTGTAGGGGAAATATGTGTTTATGTTGGGATAGACGGAAACAGCGACATGTTTCAAATAATGAACGATGCACAACCAAGAGCTCAGTACCGTTGTACCATCCCTGAAGTGGCAAATGTGTACGCACACGTGGGTAAAGCAAATTGTTACATTCTGAGCAGAAATGAAGCGATGCCTGTAATACGTGAGTGTAACAAGGCAAGGTTAATTGACGAGTTGTGGCCTTACCATACGGGAGGTTGGTTGATTGGTCAAGGTTTGTGGGCGTCAATTCAAAATCTGAGGCGGATAAGCCACCTACAAGCGCCAGCAATGTTACGATCGTGTCGTCACTGTGACTTAGTTCGGTGCCAATTGGCACGCTTCGCCCTTCAGCTGCTTCAGCAATAACGCGACGTTTCTGCGACGGGTTAGCACCGGTAGGATTGACCGAGACAAAATTATATACACCTTAAGTACCTGATGTAAAAATCTAGACGGTGTATCTCAGTCGTGTAAGTGTAACGCGACTTAGATTCATTAATTGTGGGAGTGGAACATGTATATTGACGCGTTATTGATGAGTACCTACAGATTTCAACACCTGATCAATTGTTGGTCAGAGAATCAAGCAGAAGACCTTTGGACAAGTATCTTTTCCTTTAGAAACTTGGTGTCACACGGCCAGGATGATTGACGAAGCGCTTGCAGCCCTTGAAGATCACGAAGACAACGACTATGATTTATAGAGCAAATGGGGTTAGTTATGTGGAGATCGTGGAAGGGGGGTGGAAAACTCCATTGCTACATGACTCTCAACCCGTTTGCACGAGCCAAGTAAAATGCTTGGATTGATTCCTCACCAATGATTCGATATCCACAAAGAAAAAGAAAAGTATAAATACTGCAATAAGAATAACTTATGCGAGGCACCAGGCCCTGCCTGCACGGCAGCCACTCGTGGTCATATCTTCCCACTCAGACCATCTAAAATCGCATTTTCCAAAGCTCGAAGGGTTTCGGGGCGACTATTGAGGCTGCTCATGAAGTATGCCACATTTCCCAATGTTCGAAAGTGGACCCCAAAGGGAACATTAGAAGATCGGTCTAAGATTTTTGCATCATGCAAAAATGCAAGTTCAGTTTGCGCGGATGTTGAGCCATACCCTTGGGACCGTTGTTTAGTGAGTTTATGTATAATTGCATGTGACACTTCAAGGACGTACCTCCAGCGCCGTCACGCAGTTTAAAAGCAAGCACAGTTCCTAGAGTCATCACTTCCTCAATTCTTGGGTTCGTCGATAACGTGTTGATAAATTCAGGATCCCAAAAACTCCAAATGGTAGACATGGTTCTCTCGGAGGAGTTCTGCCATTTCCGTCTGGCAACAGCCCATTGGTCACTTTCAGATAGTTCCTGAATTAAGTCGAGAGCTTCATTGGCAACTTCACACCCAATCGGATGAGCTGTATAGCTGTGGCCGTGCAGTAACGCTTCTGCCTTTGTATCCCCCATGAAGGCTTGGTAGATGGAATCGTTGGCAAGAGTAACAGCCATAGGCACCAAACCGCCTGTCAATATCTTGGCATATACAGCGATGTCGGGATTTACTCCCAGAAGGGACGAGCAAGTACGCATTCCAATGCGATACAGTCCAACGAAAACCTCGTCAAAGATTACGGGCATGCCACGCCACTCCCCTATGGAGGGGCTAGGACCCTGTTGATTCTGTGTTCTAGGAAGCCGAACAGTATCGATTAACACCCTCTGAAAGAGAGGATCCACAAATATCATCCCGCCTGCTCCCATGACCAAAGGTTCAATTACAAGAGCTGCCGGTTTAGGTCCTCCCGAGCCCTGAATCGATGAAAGACGTTCAACTATCAGCTTTCGGTATTGCTGTGCAAGAGGCGACTGGAGTCTTGTCTCAACGTCATAAAGGGAGCACAGAGAGTCAAACTTGACGGTTGGATGTCCAACGGCTAGTAGCATATTCTGTGGTAAAGTCACCTGGACACAACCAGCCCGAATGCTGACCGTCGGAGGATCAAGCCAATACCCTTTAGCATTGTGCCATTCACAAGTAAAAATGCCTTCTTCGCAGGCGTCCATGGCACCTATCGTATCGCCGTGATAGCTCCCCTTGAGTCCAAGCACCCCTAGTTCTGGATCAACGTGTTTGCGCCAGCCTTCGCGTTTCGAAAATGCTCGAAAAGCCATTTTGAGGGCAATTTCCATGCCAGTCGAGCCATCATCAGAGAAGTAGGCGCGTGACGCCCAGCCTGCGCCTGGCCCTTCATGCACGAGCCTTTCAGCCAAACGGAGAGCCGGAAGGTGAGAAGCCTGAGGGAAAATGACATGTCCGTAACGGCCCGCTGCCTTGGCAACTGCCAAGCTGAGCCGCGGGTGTCCGTGACCCACGGCTTGAGTCCACCAGGAGGCGCTACCTGGGAAATGTGTGAACGACAAAGAAAAAAAAGGCCTTAATATCCTTACCGTCAAATTTATTGGATAACAAAGAATCACCAAACGCTGGTGATGGATGAAAGACGCTGAAGAAGTCGCCGGACGCACTATCGATGATAGTAACATCTTTTTGTTCTTTAACCAGCCCATGTTGGACAAAGGGCCACCATATGGTATCTAAAGTCCTCTGGGGCATGGTTGCCAGGAATTCTAATCTCTTCGAGTGGGCTTGATCGAGCTGACTGTCAAAGAGTATTACCTCGCCGCCCTCCGATTTATTTGTTATTTGTGAGTAATATTGTTCAGTGATTCTGTGATTATCCTCCATAGATTCGACTTTCTCTGGAGGGTGAGTGACAGAGTAGAAGGGAATATTCTGTTCAGCAAAATACTGCCCCAAGTATTCATAGTTTCGGTAGTATGAGTCGCGAAACATTGCAACTCCGTCGACATGGTACCCGCGAAGCAACAGAGATTCATATGCAGAAATGGTCGAAGATATGCCACCAAGTTTCGGATCACCTACAAGAATAGTAGGCAGAAGCAAAGGACGATAAGTGTTCACCTGGGTACTCCCCGACATTACAGGACTATTAACGCCTGTGGATCCAGATCAGGGCTGAAAACCACCTGCTAAAAGTGAAAAGGGCATTTCCTACCTCCTGCAGTCTCTAGATACATGACCGCTGGTGTGATGGTACTACTGGCACAGGTATCGATATGGCTAGCAATAGAGTTCACGAAAGCCTCATCCGATACAATTTCCTGGGTATAAGACATTCAAAGGAGCCCCCAGGTTTAAGTCATCTTGCCCACCTCCTTAGACAACCGAACCGCTAGATGAGGGCTAAGAGGATCATTGTATCGAAAGAGACAATGCGTCTGCACTTGAGCACGAAAAGGTCCCGCAAATTGTTTAATGTGTCTGCCAATGTTGATTGAGGACACAGCTCAGAGCAAGCAGCGTCAAGAGAAGTACGGACCCGTCGTCCGCATCCACGGGGGCTCCAGTGCTGACAGGCTTGAGGTAGAAAACACGTTTCTGTTTTGATGCAGATGTGCGACAAAGCGCAGTGGTCAAAATGGTCTTTCCTACATCAGTATTTGCGCCAAAAATTTGATGGACACGAAGGTGTTGGTATAACCGGGTCATGGGAAAGGGCAGAAACTGTTACATGTCACGCGCTGTCACATACTGCTGCTTAGCACCCCAACAGTACTGCATAGTCAACTCTTGCTCACAAAATGAGCTGTTAGTCACTACAATTTTTTGCTTGACGATCTTGTTTAATCTATATATTCAGATTCACAAGGTCCGTTCTACTCAAATGTTAATGATAGTGGAGGTGGGGGAGGGGGCTTTCTTTCACCATATGGGAGTCAAGACAGTCCAAGGGATGGATCTAAGGCATGTTTGATTGGTCTTGTTCCATATTTGTCTGTCCACTCCTCCGTCTGACGCGCGAAATGAGCTCAGAAAACTAGCCAATACTCACTTCGTCCTCTTACCCTCCTCTCCATGCACAGTGCTCAACAAGCCCATGGTGAAGCAAACTTTACCGTAGATGGCTTAGAGATCGGACAGGTATACACCAAATTCTTCTCGAGGGGTTTGAAGCATAAGTTGTATTAGGTGACGGTCGTGGCGCAAGTGATAGAAGATGTTGACCCGCAAACTACAAACATGTTGTTCCGCATTGATGACGGGACAGCTCGTATGGATGCGCGTCATTGGCTAGAGCAACATGAAAGCGCCAGCGATTTTTCCCATATAAAGTGAGTTTTTCTGTCCTTCGTCATGGGACATGTATTCAATTTGTGCAGGGAAGGTTCATATATTCGAGTGATGGGGACATTAAAACAAATCAACAATAAAAGACATCTCAGCGCCCCCCATGTCCGACTGGCATCCCCAAAAGAATTTTTGTTTCATAAAGCCGAGGTCATGCTGGTATGGGCACAGACGACTCTGGGAGTAAGTGTCCACTTACATGATGTCCGGAACATCCGATTAAAAGATTGTATAGCCCACCTCTGGACAGCCGAGCAATGTATCGCATGCTATACCTACGGGAGGTGACGCTTCTGCATATACCTCTGGAGGTCAGGCCCAACAAGAGAACGCTAATTATGCACATCTTCCTCCTTTGGAGCGGAGTATTCTGGAATGCATACAATCAGTTCCTCATAGAGATGAGGGCGTCAATGTGGACGTTATTGCGAAACGATTGTCCTCGAAATCTTCTTTTAATGCGAATGAACTTAGGTGCGTGTGTGTGTTTAATATAGTTGGGCTGAATTTCATCGTCATGGTCAGTCATGCCTTGGACAGACTGATGGATGAAGGTCATATCTACACGACGATCGATGACAGTCACTTCATGATCGCGTAGAGCTACCTATGGTCGCTGTAATGATCATTGTAGTGATAGTGTACTGTAATTATTAATGTCACGAGACTGTGACTCATCGTGAATGTGTCACAACATTTTTCTCGAGTCAAGCGGCGTGGTTAGATGTTTCATTCAAACACATCGCCTTTCAATCAAAGGCAACCCAAAGCTGGTCCATCTAACGTGCCACTTCGCTACCATCAAGATCCATCACAAAAGTTCTCCATGGAACCACCCAACTTGAAACGGAACTCACCTGGAATTAAAGATGGCGTGGCGACTCAACGACCAATCATCACTAATTCAAGAGTTAAGCAAGATGAGAAATATAGGAAGGACATGTATCTTGCATTTGTGAACAATGCACTCCTTCAGAAGTCTAAGGTGCGTCTGAAAAATTTGTACAATCGAGCTTAGGCTCACTCTTGAGGACTAGGGCATTGTCGAGCCATTTGAAGAGCTCGTGAGTCAATTTGGTGCAAGCGATTCTCACGGATCTCAGGGCACAAAGACGGCAACGTCGGTGATGCAATTGAGGTTGTGGGTATCAGCACTTTCGCATGTGGTTTCTCAGCTAGAGCACACGCACTCTGCCTTAGTTCAAGCCGTAATTGATATGCCCTGGGCTACAATGGACTCCGTATTTGTGAATGTATACATTTCTTTCATGGGGATGCTTGTTAGCGCGCGGCCGGAATACTTGTTGTCAGTGCTGGAGAAGACTGCGCGGGGGTTTGCTTTTCGTAGGTCATCAATTTGTACACTTACTTATTTGCGCCTCATTATAGCTCTTAGGTTCTGGTTTGCATGCCATTGATGACAGTGCTCCCGAGAGTTCCTCGAGTCCTCTGACCAGGCGTGTTGTGTATGACAGACTCCATGGCCTTCTCGAGCATCTCATTTCTCTTGTCCCCACCCTTCCATCTACTTTACAACCTCTCCTCGTACGCAACTTTCCACACAAACGACAAGATAAAGCAGATCAACAAACATATATTCGTAACCTTTTGCGTATCACGGAATACTGCCCGGCACTGGCTGACCGAATACTTGCCACCGTTATCGACAGAGCGATCCAGATAGACGTAAGCCCGATTTCATATGGATGTAAGTCATGATTCATGAATTGCGCAGGTGGAGATTCAGGTGGAAATTGATGAGTTAGAAGACGACGACGGTTTGCGCGAGAATGAAGTGTCGCTGGATCCATTCGACACTATTGTGGGACAGGAGGGAATTGACTCGGAGGACGAGGAAGATGACGACGGTGACCTTACTGATCTGTCGTCAGAGGCAGATGGCGATGCCGAGGACGAGGAGTCATCCACAGAGGTTGAACAGGACATTGCACACGTTCGAGAAATGGCCGCCAAACTGGATGTCATTTTGAAACTTTTATTTGATCATTTTCATCGGATAAACAGCTATCTCACCACAACTGTACATTCACCATCCGCCACACGTCCCCCTCCAAAAGACACTTCTTCCGCTGCTTCTCCGTCACGGCTAACATCTGGTCTTAGTATCACACCGGAACATGGTCGTAAACTTCGACGCTCGCAGTTTATTGCACTTCTTTCCATCTTCGATCGTATTATCCTTCCTACCTTCAAGTCACGGTACACGCAGTTTTTAGTCTTCTGGTACTCATCGCTTGACCCCGAATTTGCCGACATGTTTCAGGGTATGCTGGTCTCAAAGGCATTGTTTGAAGACACCCAACCAATGGTTACACGAGCCGCCTCCGCGAGCTATATCGCCAGCTTTGTCAGTCGCGCTCAATTTGTAGGCGAAGACAGTGCCAAACGAGTTGTAGGGTTGCTCTGCGACTTTTTGGAAACCCATCTTGACATGTGTATTGCCATGGGAGAGGCATTCGATCCTTCTGCAGCACATCATACACTCTTTTATGCTGTCACACAAGCGGTTTTCTTAATCTTTTGTTTTCGATGGCGAGATCTACAAGTTGAGGATGAGCTTGACATGGATGGTCTGGACACTCCCTCGCACAAAAAATGGATATCCAAGTTGGATGTCCTGCAGCGTGTAGTGTCATCAAGACTGAATCCACTGAAGGTCAGTATCGACCCAGATCCGATGTTGTCAGATATTTATGCAACTGTAGGTGTGTTCGCCCAATGTCGTACAACAGTTTGCTCGAGTTGCACAATGCACTGGCTTTATATACTGTTACACCATCCTTGAAGCTAATCGGAGATTGGAACCACAAGGTTCGAGTACACCCAGTCCACTCAAACTCTCCTCAACACATCTTACACCGACCTCGCAACATCCTACACTTTTACGAGACTCTGTAGATGCAGACTTGAACACCTTTTTCCCTTTTGACCCTTACAAATTACCACTCTCGTATTCATATATCCAAGGCATATATCGCGAATGGGCCTCTGTAGCATTGGATGAGGAGGAAGAGGAGGAAGAGGAAGAAGGAAAAGAAGAAATTCGGGCGTCCTCGTTGGAACCATGGGCAATTGAAAAGAATGATGATACATATAGCTTGGGGGCCTCTTTCGGCGGGATGAGTATCAGTCCTGTACGCACTCACTTGTTGCTATCAACCTCGAGGGCATAGGCTACATTTTTCTTTGGTGTTCTTTGTTTTAGATTCTGTTTGATTAAGGGTGCTTAATATATTTAAATTGCGAACAAAACGTGGATGGTG
>QLPI01054965.1:0-10714 GCA_003314275.1 Chroogomphus rutilus
GTTCTGGTCTTAAGTTGGCAGAACACAAGTATACCAGTCGATAGATGTGGCTTGTGGATTCAAGGGAGAGAGACCGAGGTCAATTGAGTTTAGACCAGTACAAGCAGATGAAAGTGAACTTTCCACAAGTTCAGATAGGTGTCTGGAAGTATTTTCACCCCTGGCGATTAGACCATTGAGATCGATGAGTGCTGAAGACAATTTAACCTAGATATCGTGTGTGCCACATAGTTCCAACAGACGAATCAATGGTTGTGCTAGGGCAACGCTTGCCTCCGTCCTGGCCTCGATTTGAGCATGATGAAAGTAGAAGAAAAAAAGATCAGTGAAATTATATCTAATCAAGCGCAGATCCTTGGAAGTCGTACCAGAAGCCAACCATCAAAATGCCATGTACTAATTCAGAAGGTTTTCAGCAACCAGTTGTAGCTCAGTTAAACTCCGCAAGTAAGCCCTTCACCCACGCGATGCTGTACCCGACGAGTTAAATTACTTATTGTTGACCACGTTCCCCATGTCTCTCGGTGAGTATCTGAGAAACTGTCGACTTTCATAGTCATCATCGACTTGGAAGACTTATAATTTCAGGCGCAGAAGAACCACCCTTGCCAATTGAAGCCGGTGCAGCACAGCACGCAATACCTCAGCCTCAGCTACACTCACACTCCATCTCCTTCATGTCCCTCGCTATTACTGATTATTGCGAGACACTGGTTACCGACCCGGCCTTTGAACTTGAGTCAAATTCTCAGATCGCCAACAATACAGACGAGGCGTCAGAGCTATTATCACAAACAGAGCCAGAGCCAGAGGCGGATGCCCAGATCCTTGAAGCTCTCAGGAGCCCTAAGGATAGGCTGTTTGTTCTCAAGCTTGGAGAGAACATGGAAAGCCTTATCCAAGAGCGCCAGTTAGTGCTTTTATCCCTTTCGCTATTGACCAACTCTTATCACACTTGTATCAAAGCATTCGAACCAGGGTAGAGCTCACACCCGCCAGTACATATCACAAACTGCTCGTTCATCGATGTGCTGCTTATTACAAGCTCGTGCCCGAGACTGAGAGTGGCTCGAAAGCGATCACGATCGTCGTTTCGTCTGAGAGTCGAATGTAAGTTGACATTCTTTTTCATATCCCTGCTCACGATTCTCTTGTAAAGTCCATCTCGTCGGGTGGCGGATCTCGTTCCACCTGACGATTCTCCCCTACCGGCTTTCAAGATCATGCGTCGTACACCGCAGCATCGTACACGTTCCAAAACATCCTCTCAAACTGGATCTGGCAATGATGACAGTGCGACAGGAAATGGTGACTTGTCCGACGGCGATCCTTCAGAAGCAGGTTCATCCCGTGGATCTCGCAGGAAACCCCTCACTATGTCTGAGCGTCAGGCCCAATACGAGGAGGCTCGATCGAGAATATTCAAGGACCTCGAGGATAAGGAGAAGGAGAAAGCGCAAGACATGAGCGCGAGTTCGTCTACATTGAGTTTGTTGAGTGCAGGCAGTTCTTCTGGCGGCGGGGGTGGTGGCCGCTCTAGCAGTGTTGGTGAGAGTTTGGATGACCCAGGAAGTGTGGATCGTGATTGGATCCCTACTGGTGCCAATGACAAAAAAGATGGTGTACGGCGAACAGGCAGCGCGGCCTCGGGGAGCTCGAGGAGTCTCAGGTCTACTGCACCCCCTTTCAATGGGCATGGCCATTCGCCTGGATTCATTTATCCAACGTTGTACGAGCCAACGCCAAGCACCTCCACATCTTCAACATCGTACGATTCTTTGCCTTCACCGGGTGCTGCCTCGCATGCACCTTACCAGCCAACTCTGTACCCGGTCTATCAATATGGCGCGCCTACGTATCTTGCACCCTTTCCTTACGCCTACTATCCTTATCCACACCCGCCACCGCACCATGCTCCCGCTTCTGATTCGTCTACTACCTCAAACGACAGCCCTACTTCAAGTCCTGCGGATGTATACCCCCCTCCTGTTGCTTTTGTCAATCCATACATTTGGGGTACACCAGCTCCTCCGCTTCCACCACAGCATCAAGGCCATCCCCAGTCAGCAAGCAATCAGTCGCAGACAAATCATCTTACTCAAGGTCATCCCGACTACGGGCACCCACATTACCCTCCTGCGCCTGTGCACGCGTACCCATATCCTACTCCTGTCCCCTCATATATGCAACAACTTCCACCACTTGTACATTCTCAGCCACAGCAACAACTATTGCCATTGCAACCACAGCAGCAGCAGCAGCAGCAACAGCAGCAGCAACAGCAGCAGCAGCAGCAGCAACAGCAGCAACAGCAGCAGCAGCAGCAGCAGCAGCAACAGCAACAGCAACAGCAACAGCAACAACACGCTTATTCACACCCTCCTAGCCGTTCACAGAGCCTAGGTCCACTCCGTGACGGCTACAGGTTGAACCCAGGAGTGGACCATCTCAACGGATCTAGTTCTCAGCCTCAGCTATATCACCCTGGTACATATGAAGGGTCAGCCATCAACGGGGGTTCATCTATACCACGTAATGGAGGAGTAACAACTCAGAAAAGAGGGCTGGGGCGATCCGGCTGGAGTTATGGCCCTGGGGTTAGTGGATCAGCGGTGGGGAATGCAGGGGATGCAATGGGGCCTCGGATGACTACAGTTAGACGTACAAGCGGAACAAATAGTATTTCTACTGGGTTTACGGGGAGCAGGGCACCTGGGGATGAGGCGGCGAGTACAGCTGTGAGTCCAAGCTTCTTGGAGAGTGAATTAGTACCCATCATTTTGTTTTTGCAGTCATCATCTACAAGTTCATCATCTTCAAGGCAGACTTTCACATCCACATCTTCAAAACATCCTTTGCCTGCCCGCCCTGATTGGGCTGTTGGTCTTAAGCCACAGCCAACATTACACCATTCGAGTTCTCATCACTCGTCACCTCGGTCACATCACGGACATCTCCCCTCCCAAGCCCACATACACCATCAACGTCCACCCATTACAATGTCACTACAGTCGAATGACTTTCCGCCGCTCACAGTGTCCCCTCCGAATGCAGATAAGCGCCCTACGCTTGGTGGAGTATGGGCAGGTTCCTCCACGACACGCAGCATTCTAGGACCGTCGCTCGGCAGGTTAAACAATGGAAACAATGGAAACAATGGGCCTGGTAGCACTGTTCTGAATGGGCATGGGATCGGCAATGGTTTACTCCTTGGACCACAGCAGGAGCAAAATACACGGCTAGACGAGCATGACGATGCTTTCGAGCGACCAGGTCCGAAAGCTGGCGGGGAACTGTTCAATCCGAATGCAACTCCTACTGCAGGAGGAAGAACTGGAGCGAAATCGCCAACGCGGAAGACGCAAGGTTCACATGAAAGGGACAAGCTAGAAAAGGATAAGGACAAGGACAAGGCAAGTGCGCGAGGTGAGGCAATCGCTAATGCGATACTGGTAGACCGTGTCAGTGCACTGCGGATAGGTCAGGAGAATGGAGAGCACGGCATGAATGGCGAAGGGACTGCGAATTGAGACATTAATAGATGTGGTCATCATGTTTTTTACTCTTGTTTGGTATTGTTCTGTCGTGGTTTCCGTAGCATATAAGAACCAAATGTTATAACCTTCTTTGGGCAAAGATTCTGTGATATCAGAACATTCTTTATAGTGATATATAATTTTGTGCAGTTGACTCCACCAACCAATATTTTGAAGGGAAGTATGGAATTCTAAAAATTTACATGCAAGACCATTATTCCTACAGGCAGTTGTTTTCCACCTCCGGAAAATATCTTATATCTATTGCTGTTGTTCACTCCGCTTATAATTATTCTTGCCCCGCAAAGGTACATAGAGATGACGACCGAAACGTTGATGTCCATGAAAATGCAGGAGAGCCACAAATGGTAAGGGAAAGGATTGTAGAATGAATTCAGCATGCGGATGGATGAGGGCTCAAACAAAGAATACGGAAAGAAGAAAGGGAGATGGGGTGTGTGTGTGTGTGAGAGAGAGAGAGAGAGAAGAGAGCCAAATGAGGGAGATGCCTATGAACGTGGCAAGGTTATCCGTCAAGCGAAAAAGGTGACTGCGAGCAACAGTCAAACACTACTCGGTCATCTTCGTCCGCTAGCTCTCTGTTGCTGCTGTTGCTGCTGCCAGACGGCGAGCGGCAAATCTTCATCCCCAAAAGTATTCCCACCATCACTCGAGCGTCGTCGGACAGGGACCGCTGCGGCACTGGCATGCTTCTTTTTCAATCTGCTATTTTGAGCTACTTGTTGTGGCGGCACGGCCGTGGCAGAGAGCGAGCGTCCTTGAAGACGTGCTCCCGGAGGCGTAGCTGTCGGGTGTTTGGGGTGACCTGAATTGGTAAGATTCTTGGGAGACGGTGAACGCTGTCGACGAGGAGCAACTTGGGGCTGCTGCTGTCCGGGAGTCACAGGATGTGGTGTGTAATTATATGGATTCTGCGTATCCAGAGGAGATGATGGCAGTGAGACAGTTTGTCCAGTTCCTGTAGAGGCAAACCACGATTGCTCCATCGAGAGAGGCATCATCGCGCCAGGAGGAAGTGAATAAGACAAGGAGGGATGTGGTACTTGGCTTGTTCCTTGACTTTCGGACCCAGGATGGTTATAATAATACTGTCCTTGCTGCATTCCTGGCTGCACTCCATGATGTGGAGGAGGCGACCTAGACCTTCCCCGCTGCCCATGATGCGCAGGCGGGGAGCTTGACCTTCCTTGGATTGTCGGTGATGACGACATACGGTGATTGTGATATTGGTGGTATCCTGGCGAACCCGTCATAGAGCTAGGTGGTGCGGAACCAGCACGAATAGGTGAAGACGTCGATACCACTTGATTCGAGCTCCCGCCATAACTATATTCTTGTTCCATAGCTCGATGCTGCGACTCATATTGTGGTCCCCGTACTGGCATCTCAGCTCTCCGCGGTCCACTGGCCTCCCCTCCAGGTTTAGGTGCCTTCGTCAAACTGCCCTTCCGCCCACTCTCGCGTCTGTTTTGTTCGGCTCGCTCCCTTTCCCTTTCCCGTTCTCGTTCCAACCGCTCTTGCTCGGCCCGCTCCCTTTGCTCCCGTTCCTGGGTCTCCTTGTCTGGCTGTACAACTTCAGTACTTTGACCTTGAGATCCTGTTGCTGCTCCCACCCCTACGCCAGCACCATTCTGCGCCTTGTTGATGACACCAAGGTACCAGAACATTAGGTTACTGATAAGCACTTGCTCGTACAAAGGTCGACGCGGATTCGCTAGTTTGATATGGCTGAGACGGTACACGGCACGCTCAACGTGAATGGGGTACCGCGCATAAGTCCCAGCGAGGTGAGGAGAAGGTGTGGAGATATAAGTTTTGCTAGATTTGCTGGCGCCCAGCAATGCAGCCGCAGTCGCCGGTCCAGAGCTTCCCTGTAGCAGCCCAGGTGGCGACGCAGATTCTTCATGCTTCTTCTTGCCGCCGCCAAATAGCGAGCCAAAAAAACCCGATTCCTTCTCCTTTTCTCGCTCCCGTGCTTCTTTTTCACGTATGCTTTCACCTTTAGGACCCTTCTTCTTGTCTTCTTTACCACCCCACTTAAAAAGACCCCCTTTCTTCTCTTTGTCCTTGCGAGACGGCGAAGGGGAAATGGAGGGAGAGAGGGAGGGAGGGATAGAAGGGGGAATGGAAGGGGGAATGGAAGGAGGAATGGAAGGTGATGGTACCTGAACTGGAGGCGGCTCTTCACGCCTCACTATGGGGGCCTCACTAGTTGGAAAAGCATACGTTATTGATGATGGAGTGGAAGCGACATCCGTCGAGCCCGTGTCAGAGTAGGAAGGTGAAGGTGTTCGAGAAGGGGGGTTAATGCCAGAAGATGTAGGAACAACGGGAGGCCGATGTTGAGGTGTTGGGTGGTACAATGCAGGGGACGAAGAAGATAGTGATTGTGGAGGCTCCTGGGGCGGTGATGTTGATCGTCGTAGAGACGGCACAGTGGGTGGTGGGGAGGAAGAAAATCCTCTTTCATGTACGTCATCTTCTGAAGGTTCATGAGATCCAGAAGACGTTAGGGAATCTCGCCGATCAGCATATGCATCCAAAATGAATGACTCGTCTGTGTAAGAGATGGGGCGTTCATCAGGCAGTTCTACATGCTGCCCTTGCTGTTGTGTAAAAAGGGTTTCGTGATCATTCTCACTTCCATCGGATGTAGCGATGGTTTGCGCACGCCGCCCGCCACGGCGCGTTGACGTAAACCTATGGCCTCCACCATCACCTTGCAGGTTAGGCTTACGGATCTTGGTGCGTGCAGCACGACGAAGAATCTGATTCGGGCGCGGGACGATGATAGGAGCATCGGCCTCATCTACGTCGGACACATTGTCCACCTTATCGATGACTACATGGTGCTGCGGTCAGCGGAAGAAGGGGTAACCTAGATAGATGGCAGGCATACGGGTAGGAGACATGTTAAGACTCAAACTACGGCGGAGCATGCTTCTGAGCTTGCTTGGATCGTCGCTCATTGAAGCTTCCTCGGCGAGTTCCTCGAGTTTTTGAAGATCACTAATCGTGAGTTGCGGCGCGGGGTTGGAGTAGAGGCTGCTTTTACTCCGTCGTATAGGCACGACCTGTTCGTCCTCCACACCGTCTGTTTCAGATGGTCGATACTGTCTGCTAAGCATTGACTTCTTGCGGTCGAGCGATGAAGTGGAGGTTGAGGAAGAGGCCGAGCCGGCACGCTGCAAGGCTGTACCGCCATCTCTGGCATGCTCCTTCAGAAATGCTCTAAATTCGCCGGGGGCAAGTTCAGGATGAAGGCGAGCAGGGACCCAGAACAGGTGGGAAGGATCCTCTGTGAGATCAGGTTCCTGTTCGCCAGAGCTTAATGAAGTGGCCCATGTTGATGACGAGTGAGTAGAAGATGGGGAAGGAGGGAGTTCTGGAAGATCAGGATCGAGTGGTATAGCACCTGGACCTCCCTGAGCTGAGGAACGCCGTCTGATATCCTTCAAGGCTTCGACCTCACGACGAATCTCGAGCTCCGAGGGCTGCACTGAAGAATAAATGAGCGGTTATCATTGCAATGAAATGGAATGGAGTGCTATAGCTTACTTTGGGACGAACGTCGGTGATGGTGGCTCGCACAGATGACAGCGTCGTCCAAGTTAGCGACTAGCCTAGTTCGGCCTGCAGGGAGTGGGCAGCTGAGTTTCAATTCCAAGACGGTAAACGTGCTGGATTTTGCGGAAATTATGTTCTTCTTTCGTCTCCCGTTACAGGTTTCTTCTATTCATCATAGCTTTAAATACATAAAATAGTCGTATTCAAAACATTAGTAGGGTCAGTTTACCGATGAAGAAATGGTACAACTAAAAAATTGGAAGGAGGGTGGGGGACTTGAAATCAATTTTGAAATTTTCGCATGGTCTGGATTTCGTCCAGAAGTGCCTGTAATCTATCATCGTCCAGCTTTACAAGACTAGAACATTATGAGTATCGCGAGGACTTATTGAAATACTACTCACCTCGGTATACAACTTTTCGCTTCTTCGGCAGTCACGGGGCACAAATTCGCGATTTGCGCGGTCTCGAACTGGGTTAAAGCGGGTTCACGCCGCAAAACACTTGCATAACCATTAGTATGAAGCAGTGAGAGCTCTGCCACAGCTCACTCTCGAACAGCACCCGCGGATTCACTGGTCTGGAACCTGGTGAAAGTCTTCACATATTCTAATGTTTTATTATACACACTGGGGTAGAGTCTGATGAGAAATAATACACTCCCTTAACCTGACACTCACGGTGTGTCTGGAGGTGCCTTTGACTCGTCGCGATGTTCTAGGAGGTATTTGACTTCGGAGATCAGCAAACAACCGGCATTATTGAACTCTGTGTCGCACGCTTAATGACAACAAGGTCATTTTACGGGTGGAGAATGCGCACCGGGACCAAGCTTCAACAATGCGGCATCTTCATCTTCTGTCTCCTTACGACGACGCAGACGCGGAGCCATGGTGGACGATTAACGTTACGTGACATTTGTGACAGCTTTGTAACGCTAGAATTCATTATTTCTTGCCGAGAAAATACATGTTTACCATTGGAAAACACATACTCGAATATCTGATACTAACACTTTGACATGAGGTACAACGCTACTGGAGAACGGTGACCGCGATGCCAAACGCATTTGTACGAGATTGGAATGTTTCCATCATTTCGTATAGCAGTCGAAAATCACCTTTCAACTCATCTACTGTTAGATATATATTCAATGATAATGGCGGACATTTTGGCCTGAGAGAAGTTTGAACCAAGGAGGCTGAGGCCCCAGTTCCAATGTATAATGTGTATTGCGTCACGCGTCTTGAATAAATGTCTTAGTCGACCGGCTCACTGGATGAATGAATTTTCATGTCTTCTGCAGTCAAGCTTAAATAATTTAAGCTTCACAAGTTGACCGAGACTCGATGAGATCGAAGAATTAAGCACCTATTTTTAAAAGAAATCGAGAGATCATTATTAAATCTAGGTATGCATCCGGGTGCAAATTTATGAAATAATTTTAGATAGTTATCTGAATTCCAGTGAGAAGCAGAGACCGCGACCAGACATTACTTACGACAAGAAACATGGATGAATAATGTCGTCAGAGAGCCATGGAAGAGTTCTCTTTAGATGACGGATGCGAGTCGAATGCTCAGTATCATCAACACCTCTCGGAATTAAATTGAGGGCTTAGGGTATCGGACCGCACAACCGAACATTTTCTCACGACGTCAGTATTTTCCCACGGTGTCTGAACATAGTGTAAACTTTGTCACCTGTGACAACGTATGCCCTCGCCTGGCCCATGGGTTTCTTGAAACGTTTGCTCTCCATTGGTGGAAAGAAAAGACGAAAGTACGGCAATAACGACAAGAATGACAAGTCCAAGAAACACGCGACACCATCGAGCACCACCAGTCTTCTTCAAATTCCCCAAGATCAAGAAGCGGTAGTAAATCGACTCTTACGTTCTTCTTCAACCCATTTCTCGATTCTCTCAGAGACAGAATATCGTTCCTTACCTCCAATTCGTGAGCCTGGTCCAATTTTCACAGGCAAAAATTTTAATTGACGTAGCATTTGTCCAGCGCATCCCATCAATAATGTTCTCCGCGCTCCTTCTATTATCTCCAATGCAACACGGACAGATACTTACACCGTCACGGTCCATCGTCGTATGCTTCACTCGCGCACAGAGTTTCCAAACGCCAACCGCAGTGGGGACTCCTCACCATCCAAGTCTCCTAGCCGACGGCATTCTTCTCCGCATCTTACTCCAGAAGATAGAGAGCGCTTGTTAAGACTCAGACAAGACCCATCTGTACTGAGCTTATTAGATATCTACGATGACTCGGGCCGTCCTGACCCCCAGGCATTTTCTAACACACCTGTTAGACGAGAACATAATAATTCCTCCCTACGCGTGCTGCTAGGAAACCCAAATCCACCGAGCTTTAATGGCACGTCAAAGATAAGCGCAGAGGAAAGTGATATAAGTTGGGCTGATCGGTACATCAGGTGAGTAGTACTGTTCAATGTACATGTATGCAAAGCTTAGTAAATGTTATCAGGACGGCACATCGTGATTCTACATCTTCGAGACTGACTACTTCCTCTCTTGGAATTCCTGTTGATTTGTTTAAGAGTTCGATCTCCCCTGAATGCTTGTGTTTTGACCAGCTTGACATCAATTCCTCGTCGCGTGACATGGACATAGATATTGATTCTCTTCAAGTCGAACGTGGCACTGTTGAAGACTCTTCGATGATCGTCCATCCTTCCATGATGGGTCTCACGAATCCTACACGTCGTGCCTCACAATTCTTCAAGTTTCTTTCTGAGGAGGGGGGCCATGGTTCCCTTAATCCTTCCGATCTCTCCTCATCAAATCAACCATCCTCCCATGGTTCCCTTTCAATGGAAATAGCTATACCATCTACCATGGAGGACGACAAAACCAGCCGTCACACCAATACTTCTGTCTTTCACGTGCGCGATGGTCCGAAGGAAAATCGCGCGCAAGTCTCACCCGCACCACGACGTCGTCTGCAAACTTCACTGCTTGTTCCTCCGCCTCCAGTACAAACCTATATTCAAACAAAGCATAAATCTGTTCGACCAAAACAAACACCACTTGGCCATCGTGCCCCGTTTGACGAGCTGCGCAACGCTGGTGGTTCTGATTCACCCATGAAGTTGAGAACCAGCTCATCCCGATCTGTGTCTGCTACATCGTCTGTGTATCCGCATGTTGAAAGACCTGTATTTGATATGGACGGGGATCTGAACACTCCTGTTCCGCCTCGACGAATGCCGGGAGGAAAGAGGGGACGTCATAGTATCGCAGGAGAAAATATTCCACCCAATGCACCACCCAGACCTACAAGAGGGCCGATCCGAAAATACACTTCTACAAGTAGGGACTGCCAGTGTTCCAGGCCCGCACGGGGCAAAGAAAACACATCACCTTCAAAAATAACTTCAAGCGAGCAGACTACCTTCACTCCAACTCAACTACCCACACACGGTGTGGAAGTTAATTTACAGTTTTTTAGGCAGTACTGATTTCAACCTATTTAGACTATGTTCCGACTCGAGACACGCCTCCGACAACGCCTCTAAGAAACCCCTCCCTAGTACAGCTTCGGACTCCCTCCCGTCCT
>QLPI01055074.1:0-10401 GCA_003314275.1 Chroogomphus rutilus
CTACCAGAAACGAGGTGGCGAACACCATACCCGTTCCGTTGGTCCATCAGGAAGGTCACCCATGTTCTAAACACGGGCAATTTAAATAAACAAGCTGTGCACTGTACATAAAAATACAACAATGATATTACACCAATGATGGTATTCACTGGTGCTGAGTAATGGCACTTTTAAGCATCGTGAAGAGTCTCTCCATTATTACACATCTTTCACCTCAGAGTCAGAGAGCACTGGTATGTCCCTAGTCCTTCGGCAGAAACACCATGCACGCAGAAAATCCTAGGTTATAATCAATATTTAGTTACAATAATAGCGCAGGAAAAAAAAAACGGAGCTTTCTTACAGATCGGGTTCCAAAGGTTAAGAACACAGCAAGAGGTACTATGTTTGATAAACAAAAAATATGAGACCGTTCTTTTTTTAAACGAAAGATGGTACTACTCACAACACGCAATAACAAAATATGAAGTTCTAGTTCTCTGATAGGTGAGAAAACCTATGCATGTCCTATAATACGCAATTTTTCGTCGTGTGCATCGACGTCGACATCAGCAAGGATGTTGAACTTAACAACACATACAGTATTGCGACTACACTGCAAATCAACATCACCATAGTCCGGATTACAGTGGAAATGTCAATTGCGCCTGCTGCTGTTGGAAAATCCCGCCAATATCGATGAACTGTGATGATAGAGAATGCTTTAGGGTACCAATTAATTTGTGGTGTGGTCGTATGTAGGTATGTCTCCTACTTTCTACCACGAGCGCAAGGACAAGAGCACTGCCAGAGATACCAGCAGAGAGATATGTACTGTGAACTTACGTCAGGAGAAATGAAGGTAAGGTAACAAGGGTCGTCTTACATCTCTTTTATCTCGATGGTACAATAGAAGGAAGAACGGCGGACTAGTTGCGGGTAAGTGTACGCCAACTAAGAATGGTGATGCATGCTCGTTAGTTCAAAGGAGAGGGGTATAATGTCTGTACTACGTTGATTGCTATTGTGAACACCATTAGGAATGCCACGTATGGTGCAGCCAACATCTGGTAACGCCGGTAAGACTACGCAACAATGTTCACCAGCTCAAGAGTGGCTCACTAGGAAGAGACGTAGTCTGGGCCAGCAGAGAGATTTACCCACGTGGATAGTTTCCCACAGCTGTATAAACACCTAGAATCAAATCACAAGTTCAAACCTGTATATCAGAGGTAGCCAGCGGAGGACATTACGTGAAGTACAAAGACGAATTGGGAAACCCCAACCATCGGAGGCGAGCCATAAATCATTGCGCCCTGTGCCATACACAGATGGAAATTGGGAGTTGTATCGGACACTTTGCCAGCATATAGCCTACAGAAAAATTAGGTTGTCCTGCCGGAAAGTCAAGAAAGGATGTAACTCACAGTAGGGTATATGACAGTGTGTAAAGCATCCAGGTGATACAGAAATTTATAAATATGAGATTCCTCGATATGTGATGAGAGAAGAAAATAGTAAACAATATGAGCGATATTCCAACGTGTCCCCCAAGGACTAAAAGAGTAAGGAAAACGAGCTGGGGAGCAGAGGCCATAGACATGGTAACCGTATGAATTGAAGTTTGTTGAGGCCAAAGTCAACAACAGGTGAACAAGGTCCCTTTGAATTCCAGTCGTTCAGCACACAGCGCTGAAAAAGGGACGAGAAAGGAACATGAACGCTGGTGGATAGAATATATAAAACTTGCCAAATGTATAAGGAACGATCAATCGGCCATGGTCATGACACATACTGCAACGCCCGATTCTTGACATTAAACCAACTGTTCCCCCCGAGGGTGCCATCCTTTCGAATCAGACGATAATAAGCGGTAACCTTCGAAATCTCGAGCGTTGTACCCAAGTGAGATCAACTCGCAGTACTGAAGTTACTTTGATCCGTAAACGTCACCCGAGTTGCCCATGCTACGTACAGTTTTCTGTTGAAGTGCAAGGCCTCAGGGTATCACATGAATGTTTTCCCCGGTGATACAATGTTCAAAGTATGGCTGTGGTCGCTGAGAGTGATCCTAGAAGGTACCAATTTTCAATGCCTCACAGGTGATGGCTCAACTCAGACCCATGCATCTTCTGATTGAAATGGTTTTAGAAAGATCAAACTCCCGAAACCATGGCTATAGTGTTTAAATTCAACGACAGCCAAGGCGATCTCACCTTGTCTATTTCTCTAAGTCATGATTCTCGATCTCGCAGCAGCAGAGCCGAATGATATTTACTGTAAAAATCATCAGTGTGCCATGACACCTTCGCCATTTGATCCGAGTCACCATAACTTACTTTTCGAGATGAACCTGCAGCTTGAGTGCTTTCGCGAGTGAACTGCATCGGCCTGCGAGCAGCGTTACATACATATCATGGTTGGCCTCTATTTTCAACATCTAGACCTATTCAAGTGTTTCGATCAGATCTCTAAGTGCTTTTCTTATCACTCGTACAAAAAAATCGCAAATGATGAATAAAAGGTGATTATCAAATATGCCGCATGACAGATATTATAGTTTGAATGGCACACCTACCCACACTAGTCGAAAGCTATATTTCCCGAGCTAGCTAGCTCAAGCGCTGTTTGGAGCTAATCGAGGAGCGTCAAAGGGATAACTTGGCCCGAGCTAGCCGACTCGAGAGTCTCTGTTAACCTCGATCAGGCGGTGACCTGATACCGCCACATCGGCTCCAAAGTTCCTGCGTGACGTCACATCGGTTACTAACTGCGAACCGGATACTACGAGTTCTCTTCCTGATGTCCACATCTTTGTAGCGTTGCTTATCACATCATTTGGACTGGTCTGCTGGCATTTTCTCTTGGTCTACTGGCTCTGGAAAGTTTCGACTGCTCCCTGCATGCCATTTGTCAGTCTTTTGCTTCCAAATCCGCACCGAAAAAAATGCCAAAAAGCAGCAAGAAGAAAAGGGAAAAGAACGTCGACTTTACTGTGTGTTATCATCTCTTTGGCATCAACTATCACTAACCTTTGCCCATCAGAAAGCGAAACTCAAACTAGGCAAAGGGAAAAAAGCTGCGAACAATGCAACTGACACCTCGTTTAAGGCTCGCTGTAAGTCCATTTTTTCTATAAGAGTGCTTAGATTAATTATTTACATGACCATTCGTACCAGCCATTGCTGTCCCGCACCAGACAATTGGTCAGGAAAAGGATGCCTCGAAACCTACAACACGTCGCAATCTCACCTTGGACGACTTGCTTCTCCATCTGAAGCACTACAACCCCAACACGAGAAAAGGTTAGAAATATCACTCCATGTTTAGGTTTCTCCCACAGAGCAGTGGACGGTTTTTAGACGCAATATGGGGCCTCAGGGAACTTTTGGATAATCATCCCCATTTTATAGAGACATCTTTGGCCCCCGTCATACAGGCTTGTGCCCGTATAGTTGGAGATGAGGTACTAACGCTGTCTCGTATAAGTCCGTGTGTCTCACAGTTACTATAGGATGCTGAAGTCAGGAAAACTCTTATAACTTTCCTTGAATGGTTCCTCCGACTTGCTCATGTAGTAAGCACACACTTTTTTATATCATATAATCAACCTATAACCATGAAACGTTTAGGATAAAATTCGACCTCACATTCCAGTCTTGGTCTTATTCATCACATCCGCCCAGACACACATATTTCCTTCAATTCGAATCGATGCCATTCGATTCATCGATCTACTTTTGAAACTCGCCCCAGAATTAATTATAGAAGGCTGGAGTGAGCCCCAGACCACCGGATCTCGTATTCTAGAAGGTTATTTAGGGTTACTCAACACTGGATCCTCCTCTTGGACGGGTCACAAAGGTAATGTTATTCCCCACGACTTCACGATTCCTGGTCTGCGAATTAACGATTTAATTATTCGTGTAGATGACGCGCCCGCACCTTCTACGTCTAGTGTAACCCTGTCAAGTAACGTGAGTTTATATTTTGTAGGAGGACCAGTCAATGACAGCCTGTCATTAGTCTAGGTATATCGTGTTGGCATCACTTTCCTCTTTCATACGGAGAGCCGCCTCTTCTCCCCTCCCCCAATCCGATCCATTTTGGTATATGGCCTCTTCATTTCCGACACATGCAGAGTTTGTCTCGTTCTTCTCTCTCATTCGTCCCCGGCACTCAACCGCATCAAACGATTCGGTTTGCGAAATCACGTGGTCAAAACGACAGTCGAATACAGAAGATTTTATTGGAACATTTGACTGCGCCTTGAGTTCTCGGGTTGGCAAGGAATATTCATTGAGTGAATTAGGGGAGGTTGGTCAAAGTGTCGAGATGTTGAGAAAGGAAGTCTCCTCGGCTTCTCAGTCAAGTTCTGCCACCTCCCGGATGGCGGTCAGTACGAACCTTTCAGGATATCGTTTCTCATACTGATGATTTTCATGCAGCGTTTAGCGCATACACTCCATCCCATACTTGTATCCACCTGGCTGGACGTTGCACCTAGCGTGTTCTCTGCTGATAAATCCAGAGACAAACTCAACAGTCAATTGGCCATGTGTGTTATGCAAATCGCCGGAAGCCTATATGGGACCATTTTTAGGGATATTGCTTTGGTGAGATCAAAGATATCTGCAATCTACTTCTAATAATCAATTCCACAATCCAAGACTGCCACCGTTCGCTCATTAGCGTTTGATGATCTCACGGCACTGTTGGGCTATATGTCAACTTATCTACCATGTACCTCGGATAGTGGAGATGCCCAGGTATCAAAACCTCTATGTGAAGTGATCGGCGCGCATGCTGACGCCAGATGTTGTTGTTTAGTTCGAGGAATATTCACGCATTTTGAGTTTTTCCTATTGCGAGTTGACGTCCCTCGCCACGGTAGCGTCACAAAACTCTACAGGGTCCTCTATCCCCCCAAAAAATTCCTCCTCTAAGCTTAAACAAACCAAAGCATTGTCAATCCAGGTTGACAGAGTGGGGGAGTACGTAGTCAAGGCACTAGACGGAGAGGTATGGATGATTGTGCATGATTTCAATAATTCACTGAATCCATTGATATGAAGCTGAAATCCGTATCTCTACCGCTTGGTTATTCTCTGACCGCATCAGCATATACGATGCTTTTGCCAACAATATGGTCGTTCCTAAATTATCACATCACCGTAGAAGGCACCTTTCTCTCTTCGAGAATACGTCTCACCTGCATCAATCATGCGCTTCGTACACCCTCAAAGTCGGGTGCAAAGGGAGTGGCGACGCAGTTCATAGGGCTGCTAGTCCTGGTACGCATGCACACTTCGTTTGACTGAGGCACCGGGCTGATTCAAGAGCACCAATTCAGCTACATACTCGACAAGAATATTCTTTGAAACCTTACATGGGTTTGACAGCAGAGGAATTTGAGCGATTCAGAATATGGCTTCGGCATCTCCCAAAAGTTCTTTGCGAGGTTGGGGTGGGGGACCCAGTATTAACTGAGGTGTGTCAAATTTATCATGAATTATTATATCAGCTAACCCCTCTCCCAGACTATTCTGCGGTTACTTCTTCGCATTGCTCAACGTCGTCCTGCGCTTTTCGATCCAACCGTACGCAAGCATCTATTTTCTATGTCTCCCATTGACACCTCAAAACCATTTGCAGACAAATGCATACATCCGTTCAGGTCTTATCCCGTACTTTTCTACCATGCACCCAGAGAAGGGGATGATTTTTGGCCCATTTAAAAAACTAAAACAGTTGCCACGCCTCCGTAGACTCTCCTTGGACGTCACTGTAGTCCTTATGCAGGATGCTGCAACGGATGATCCCCTACGGACCGCCATAGAAAACGCGGTGAGAGATACAGACGACGCGCAGTATTGGTGTACATTACTAGGTCCAAATTGAACCACAACAGTGTTTCTAAATATCCGTCTCCAGCTATTTCTTATTCAATGTATCCGATATGCATGGTATACTGCTATGGCACAAAGTCCTGCCCCCCGATTTATGTTGAAGACGTTTGGGTGCTAGGAGACGATATGCTATTCGAGTAAGGCAGTGGAGGAGACTGGCCAAAAATTGGTGCACTGTCAAGGACTTGAATAGACTCCGCTATGTGATACATCTAGCGAGGGATTGTCTGACCTCTCCACAGGTCTATAATTCATTGTACAAGGTCTCTAGGTATATTCTACCCGTATTTCTAAAATACGTAGGGTTAAGAATGACCTCGGGTGTACACATCTCATTTCTAGTGTACTCGGGTCTTGTAACATCATCATCCCTCCCGGCTCATACTGATTCGCCACCTTATCAACCACCCCAAGCTCGTGGGCTGCTCCATAGGGGCCAATTTACCTTGCTGAGGAGCTCCCGCCTGAGAAAAACAACGTAGGCTTTGCCATCTTCAACCACACCTTATACAATAGCATCCCAGTCCGAGGCACTACATCCGAAAGCCGTGGATAATCGATACCGAATCAATAATGCATCAAGCGTCGAGCGCTTACCATGCCTACGCCTTTACCCCCACCAGCTCAGAATGAATCCACGACTGACACGACATTCGTGCCGGCAACCTGGAGGAACGCGGATGGGAAGTGATACCTAGCCACGATCATCAAATCGTCACTACCGCCACCGTCTTGGGATGAACCACAAAAGGGAAGCTGGTTGTCCGGCTCAGAATTCTTGACTATGTCATGGGGACCCTTCAACTGGTCTCACACTTCCTGACTAAGAGACTACACGAAAAAAACTATTTAAAATTTCAATGGAACATCTGCCGGCATCTATGGGGAAGGGAATATTGAACCTCCAAATATCTATATCTTTATTCCAGGCTCAGAGCGTGCCGGTCACAGCTTTGTGCACACTCTCAGCAAAGTACTGGATGTTTCCATTGTTCAAGCCGGCCATGGAGATACGTCCATCGGAGGTCATGTAGACGTGCGCTTTCTCTGCGAGAACCTTTGTTTGGGGCGCGGTCAGACCGGTGAAGCTATAAGTGACGTCAGTACCCTGCAATATCACAAATCCCAAGTATGTTATCAACATACCTGAACATGCCGATCTGGGATTTAACATGTCCCCACTCGCCGGGTGTCTTGAAGTCATTTGTAAGCGCGTTGTAGAGCTTCTCGCGCATGCTGATAATGCGGTCCGCCATCCCCTTGACTTCTTGCTCCCTGTCCACATTACATTGATATAAGCTGACCACCGCCAATCAATTGACACATACCATTGGCTGTAAAGGTCCGGGGTTGAGAGAATGGTAGCTGCAATTCGCGCACCGTGGATGGGAGGATTAGAGTACATAGGTCGAACCACGATCTTGACCTGTGAGTCAACCTTGGCGCGCTCGGAGGCATCGGCGGTCACGAGCGAGAAAGCTCCCACACGCTCCCCATACAACCCCATGTTCTAAGGAGGTCCGTAATGTTTAGAATAATTTTAGAAGGGTCTAAATGCCTTATGTACCTTGGCAAAACTCTGTGCAAGGGCGATTTGATGACCCTCCTTAACGAAGTGGCGAACTGCAAACGCATCCTTAGTAGTCGAACCCGATGCAAACCCTTGGTATGCCATGTCGAAGAAGGGAAAGAGTTGCTTGTCCTATGCGAACAATAAATCAAAGGGGATTGTGCTTTGAAACTATCAGACACTACCTTTACAATGTCTGAAATCTCTTTCCACTGCTCTGGAGTGGGGTCGATACCTGTCGGGTTATGGGCGCATGCGTGTAGAAGTACAATACTCTTTTCAGGTGCTGCCTATGTAACAAACACTTGTAACTTGTACAGGGCGGTAGCCATATTATATCTCTTACCTTCAAGTCGGCTTTCAGTCCTTCAAAATCAAGGCCAACAGTGTCCTTGTCAAAGTAACGGTATCCTCGGACCTCAAGTCCCGAGTCTCGGAAGATAGGTGTGTGATTACCCCAGCTAGGTTTGGGGAGATAGATGATTTTGCTGTTCTGGTAGGGATAGTGTCGGGCGATGAATGCGCCGCCAACGCGGAGGGCTCCGGTACCGGATATTGACTGAGTGATAGCAATCTGATAACGCAGTTATTTAATATCTAATTAGCTTAAAAAAGAATCATAGCATACACGGTTTTCAACTAACGGGGCGCTTTCAGCACCGTAGGCGAGTTTAGCGGCGAGTTTGGTGAATTCAGGAAGGCCAGTAATGGGGAGGTACTCCTTGTCTCCCTTTCCTGCCATAAGACTCTCCGCCTGCATTGTGTACGACATATGATCCACAAAAATAGGAAGACAGCATACAACCCAAACATACCTGCTTGACACTGGGCAGCACATATGGCTTGCCATTCTCATCCCTGTATGCTCCTACACCGAGATTGATTTTGTTTGGAGACGTGTCAGCCTTGAAAGCCTCGGTGACGCCTGTTCCAAAAAGTCAGCGCAGATGGAGGGTGTGTCCAGTTGGGATGCATACCAAGAATGGGGTCTGGGGGCCCTGCGGGGACATGCGCCCATGTCGAGAGGGAACGAGCGGAAAGACGAGCAAGGGGTCTTGAAATGGGCAACATTATTGCTATGTGCAATGAACTAGAGTCGGAGTTGGGGTGTCACAATGACTAAGACTGAACTCGTTTGCGAGTGAGAAGAGATCAATGGGAAATTTATTACCACAAAAAAGCTCCCCGTACTGAGGCCGTTTAGGTCTTTATACTGTCTGCTCACACTAAATATAGGCATTTATAGTATATATCCGATTCGGGTGGGAAAAGAGTCGGAGTCCCGCCCTTGGGCTCTCTTCCAAAGCCGTTTTCCTGGACTTGGAGATCAACATGAGCGCATATAGCGTCACATGACCGTGCGAGCGCTTGCAATTTGGTACATTTTAAAAGCACGCGTCGAGTCAAAGCCACCTTCAAGAATCATCATGGCCGACGCTCAGCCAACGTACGGCGCGCAATTTACTGAAAAATCACCGTTCTGACCTGTGTGTTCTTCCTTTAGTGATGCTGCAGGCCCATCTAAGAACGAGTTAAAGAAACGTGCAAAGGAGCTGGAGAAGGAAAAGAAGAAGGCGGAGAGACTTGCCAAGGACCTTGAACAGCAAAAGCTAAAGGCTGCTGCAGAAGTTGTGAGTCGTATGTGGTACCGATCTCCTCTAGTAGCACTGAATATACTCACTAGGACTATTCCGGTTAGTCTTCTAGTCGTTCATTTCATCTGTAGAAGCGATCTATGTGGTGACTCCGTTTCCAGAGCAATTTTATGGAAAACTTCCTTTGAATCAGTCCCGGGAAAGATCGGGTACGAGGTATTGTATGTTATGTCGAGATTGAGATCCTGATCATCGACGATGCGTAGGACGGAAACGTATCGCCATTGAATCCCTCACTCCAGCTCAAGAAGGGGATGTTGTTTTATTCCGTGCCCGTGTCAGCACCTCTCGTGCACAGGGTAGCAAAATGGTCTTTTTCAACCTTCGCCAACGCACCGATTCCATCCAGGCCCTCATCATGGCATCCCCCGAGAAAGTCTCAAAACAAATGGTGAAATGGGCAGGTGCCATAGCTGATGAAACTATTGTCTTGGTGGAAGGTGTTGTCCAGCTTCCCAAAGAGGAGGTAAAGAGTGCCAGTGTGAGCAATGTCGAGATTTTGATCAGCCAGGTGAGTTTATTCGAACCAGTGACAGACTTTAACACATCCTCACGATCTTCCTGAAGTTTCACGTCGTAGCAGCTCCAGACTCGCGGTTGACGTTCTCAATCGAGGACGCGTCGCGACCGGAAAGCGAATTTGAAAAAGAAGACTCGCAGTTTACAAAAGTGCTATTAGACACGCGATTGAACAATCGAATCCTCGATTTGCGCGTTCGTTGCTCATCTCAGTCTCTGTGATCTAATATCTGACTCGATTGGTAGACACAAACGAATCAAGCTATTTTCAAAGTCCAATCGGCCGTCGGCGACCTCTTCAGCTCTTTTCTGCGTTCTCAGGGCTTCGTGGAGATACACAGTCCAAAGCTGCAGGGCGCAGCCACCGAGTCTGGCGCCAGTGTCTTCAAGGTCAACTATTTCAAAGGTATTTGATGTCTTGTCCTGTCTTCCACAGTACAACTTCTCATTTTCGGGAATAGGTGACGCTTTCCTTGCTCAAAGCCCGCAACTTGCCAAACAAATGTGTATCGCTGCCGATATGGAACGTGTTTTCGAGATTGGGCCTGTCTTTCGTGCAGAAAATGCCAACACGCATCGTCATCTGACAGAATTCATTGGCCTTGATCTCGAGATGACTTTTGAAGAGCACTATCATGAAGTCATGGACCTCATCGACCAGATGCTTTTATCTATCTTTCGCGGGCTCAAAGAGCGATATGCGAAGGAGATCGAGGTAATCGGAAAACAGTTCCCGGCTGAAGAGTTTAAATGGCGAGATGGCCCTGAA
>QLPI01055141.1:0-11739 GCA_003314275.1 Chroogomphus rutilus
CTGCGCGTCGTTTATCAAAGGAGCAGAACCTTGACTTTGGAATCTTCGGAGGTTTAGAAACATGGAACCTCGGATTGATGTATCGGAAATCCGGAAAGCAGTTATTCAGGCTTTGAGCGGTCGGAAAGGTCCCGGAAACAGTGTGGGTGGTTGTGGGGTTTAATGTGGGTTTATTTGGCGGCATGGGCTATAACAAGGGCCCATAACCTGTTGCAACTATAGAGTGCAGCCAGGCTACTAGTCACATAGTAGCTGGCCTTTGTGCATAGAAGCTTAGGCTAAGATATGTTCATTTCTTTATTCAAACTCAGCTAGGCTACTGTACCAGTTGCTTACTAACACTGTAAGTAGCTTCTACCGCTTGTAACTCCAACAGCTTGAAGCCTTTATGGCTATCAAGTGTGAGTTAGGTGAGAAGGACGTAAAGGGAGGTTTGAAGGTATGGAAACTATATATACTCAGGATGCATGTGACTCATATTGTAGACTTTGGACATTGCTGGCATTGTCCAATCTATCATTTTTTGATGAAAAAAATAGAGGGGACAAAACCGTTTACATGTTTGATTATTTTAAATAATTAATATCTTGGCCAATATTGAGAATTACATAATCATCCTGGTGAGTGACCTCAAGCTAAGATGCAGGGCTATCATGATAAATTATATCAGATTTCTTGCTTATGTAATCATTGCATTATTTGCTACACAATCAAAGTGTTCACAACATGTGAATGGTTTTGTCCCCTACTGTATAGGTGAGAGCACAAAAGGCAAAGGGGACAAAAGATGAAAGGACAAAAGGTAAAAGAACAAAAGAGAAGGGAAAACAAGTTATTGTCCACATATATTGTGCCACTTGTGGCACCTTGACAACTGTAACAAAAGAGCTGTTTGAACTGCAAGTGTCGGAATCTTAACACCCTTAGGTGCTAGCTTATGCTAGAAAGTTATAGAAACTAGTAGAAAAATATAATTCTACTATAGAGAGAGGCACTACATAAGCATGTGTATGTAATGCTATGTGCATACTGGGTTTAGTATATATGCCTGTGAGACCTCTTTTTTTTGGAAATATAGTATATATATGTGTTGAAGTAAATTTGTTATTTGAGGTATGAAAATGCTCCTTATAATTTACTTTTCCATTGCCTACTGGTTCAGAAGTATTTTTAAAATTATCAATGTCTAGAACATAATTACTACATATTGTGTTGTGTGAATTTATAAGTTTTGTGACCTATTAGGTAGGCGGAAAATCAGAGAATTAACAAGTTATTATAATAGCAATGGCCTCAAAATCAAATAGGGGAAGAACTGACCAGGAATATTAACCTACACATATATAATAGACCATTTCAGCCGTTCAACTCTTTATGGTTGCACCAGTCATTTAACGGGACATACACCCTCAGAATCAGTGATTCATGGGCTATTTCTGATAACGGTCATTGTAAAGATAGTGGAATATACAATCATGCGGAGTAACCAGGCTTTCAACTAATTTTGCAGCCTAAACATTGAGGTGAACACATGAGTTCCCCAGTAATGATGTTTGATTCAGCATGACATGGATCAACAATTTACACCGTACATGTCCATTTGATTTCGGAGCAGCATGTCACTTCTTCTTTTTGTGGAAGAAATAATGACACGTACAGGCAAGATCCATCAATTTCACGACCTAGTTGAGCAAGAGAATTTTGTTTAGCATGAACTTAGCATCGACAATCTAAACCAGCGTTGAGATGGCATAGGGCTTTAAAGTTAATAAATCAAGGAAGTAAGAATACTAGTCATTTATCAGTCACTGTACAGTGACAACAAGCAAATTATGCATGAAATTATGTAGAGTGTTAGTAGAGAGCAATACACTCGAGCGGAGTGGTCGGAATGAACAGCGGAGAAAGGTCGAGTCGAGTGGGTGAACCTAATTTATCGCTTTTTTTCACCCAGCAGAACTTGATTGGTGAAATGGGATTCGTCGTCGTCGAACAAAGAATGTTGAAGGCTCGGTGGACAAACGCAAATGAGAGGACGCGCGGGCGCCTATCTAGTTTCAGTTTTACTTTCTCACCGTGACCACAACTACCCCTTGGGCCACGTCAAGTCATCAGCCCGTGTCTACGCTTACAAGTGCGTACTCGTTGCTGCAGACGACGAGAAAACTTGAGTTTAGACATTGCATAGATTCAGATTCAGCTGCAACACCGACAAAACCTAGAAAGTTTGGGGCGGAGCGTGAGTTGGCTTGACCCGATTTCCCATTTCGCTCAGCTTCAATCCGTCTAACCGAGCATGTTTCTCTCATTCAGAATCCAGTGTTTAGCCTGTCTGCGCTATAAAACCATCGTTCGCCACCATCTGAAACCATGACTGACGTCGAAAACAAATCACCCGGACCAACCATCGTTGACACTCAAAACAACCCTGATCACAGCAACAACTCCAGCAACGCAGAAGCCGAAACTTCCCAGTATCCTCCTCAAGGTCCTAGTGGACAGCCATTTCCGCCTCCAAATTTTGCTTTCTATGCCTTCCCCCCAAGTCAACAGCCCCCTTCAGGCGAGGGCGGCAACTCGGATCCCAATGCTGCATCTAATGGTAATGGGAGCGGTTCGGTTCCCTACCCACCTCCTCCGGGTATGTTGTATCCGTACGGATATCCCCAGCCTCCTCCTGGTACGCCTGCTTCCATATCATTCTCAGCCTATATCGACTGTCTGGCGTAGGTTACATGCCTGTCCCAATGTCTGGGATGCCCTTACCTGGGGCGCTTATCAAGCCTAAACGCAAGCAAGTGAAAATGGCGGTAAGGCGGGTATCACTTCTGGACGTATGATACATTACTTAGAAGCTTTGTTCCAGTGCACCAATTGTGCAGCAGCGTGCAAGCGTTGTGATGTTGCCCGCCCATGCGAACGGTGTGTCAAGTACGGTTTATCTGACTCATGCAGAGATGGGCAGCGCAAGGAGAGGAAGAAGGGTTTTAAGCGAGGTCCGTACAACAAACGGAAGCGCCAGGAGGAACGGGAGGCCCATGAGTGGGAAGGTCGCATCCTGTTCCTCCGTTCCGTTACACACTCCAACTGATCGCATTATATGTTCAGCAGCTCAAAACAATCCCAACGGCGAATGGACCCCAAATGGACCAAATGGATCCCCGTTTCCGGGTCCACCTCAGCAGGGACAGTTTCCCCCACCTCCCGAGGGCTATTACCCTGCCTTCTATGCCCTTGCCCCTCCACCATCTGGGCCTGGACCACAACTCGTTCCTGTGAACCAATCCGGTAGCCCAAGCGACAATCCTGTCGAAAGTCAGGTTGAGGGTGCTGTCGACTCGAACGCTAATGGGCAACATAGCGACAACTCGGGGCAACAGGGACAGCCGTCGTTCCCGCCTCCTCATGCCCAATTTGTCTATCCGCCCCTAGCGCCCGGATCGTATCCCCCCTTTGGCTATCCCTTCCCTGGTCCGCCCCAGCACCAGCACTCTCAGTCGCAGCAGGAACCAGAAACTACATCTTCAAATGCCAAGAAGAGACATATAATCGAGGACGATGATAAAGATGAGGATGAAGAAGATCCGCCAACTCCGCCCCGGAAAAAGCGCGCGCGGCGAAATTCGGACGGCGAGTGGCCCGCTCCAGCTAAGCGCGTCAGTAAGACGGTTAAGGTTGACAATACGACGCCTACAAGGAGGTCGGCAAGGAAACACCACCATGCTCAAGACGAAGGACACTTAGGGGCTGGCGGCGATGTCCACGACGAAACTGTCACAGAGACGATACTTTCTGTCCCCGAGCGTAATATTACTTCTCATAATGTTGGTGATCATGTGATACAGGGTAAGACGGCATAAAATGTCACTCTAAATCGTTATCAATTGCTTTTTTACGGTAAGAATTTTTGTGCTTTTCCCATTTCGAGCTCTGACGATACATTATTCGTTACAGCTTACCTATCGACCGCCAACTTTATAAAGATCTTTCATTCCACGTATTCGGACTCCCTTCTACTTCTGGCCCTATATCTTCTGAAGTGAAAGTGCATTTCTTGTAATGCTGTTTTTTTATATTTGTACGATGACTCCCCCGTCAGTGAGACCATTTCCTGGGACCTTCAGTAGTAACACTTCTTTGGGGGCGACTAGGCACAACGGGGATTGTTTACAACGCCTTCCATTGCAATAAAATTCATTCTAGCTCGAAATTCACACTTAAGCTTGGCTTGCATAAGGTCTTATGCTGCACCCACTCAGATCCATAAGAATATTGAGTTCATTTTGAACAAGATTATAACTTAACTGTTGTAGATTACCAGTCAAGTAGGAAATTGATGAACAGTGGCCTGGAGAACTTGGTACTTACTGGAAAATCAAACCTCAACCAAATCTAAGCATCCTGGCCCCAATTGTGATTCGTAACCAGCGGTGTTTCAAACACGTTTCTCCTTTACCATTCAACGCTACCATGCCTCCTCTTCGTTCCGCTGCCTTTGATCGACTCCGTAAGCCCTACGAAGTGAGTGTGGAAAACTTTGAGATACGCATTGGCTTATTATGTCTAACTGTAGCGACCCATACCGACCGCACCTAGAAATGGAACTTGGGTGCACGACCGAGCACCAGCCGCAGGGCACCCAGCAGGGACGACGACACGTCTTATCGTGTCTAACCTTCACTGGGAAGTTACTGTCAAGGATCTCATAGTATGTCTCAAGTCCTTTTTTTTTTCATAGCCAGTCACTTTATCTTATTCGGCAGAGTATATTCAGCACTATTGGGACGCTGGCACGCGAGCCAGTTATTAGGGTACGAAACTACACTTCGGGGACACAGAGAGACGCACCAGTTTACGAAAATCCCTCCTATCGCATGGATCCGTTACCGGCGTACTAGTTTGATCGTAGCGGCCGCTCTACCGGCGTTGCCTCTATCACCTATCTAACCCCCGCGGAGGCGATAAGAGCAAAAAACCAACTGGATGGAAAAATTGCGAAGAGTATGCTAGGAATTCTGTTTTCGTCGTACTTTGTTGAAAATTTTGCGTTATAGCGCAAGCAATGGCAATTGCCTTCGATGCCTCGACACCTCGAATCCCCTGGGGGGTTCAAGCGGCAGCCCGAAATGGAAAACCTGACTCCCTTCTTCACAGGGTATCGAAGCCACCTCTTCTTTCGCGACTTTCTTCAGGAGACCCACCAAAGGGACCCGCGGCCTTGTGAAGCTAATTCCATTCAGCATTTCTTATTCTCTGACATGTCGTCTCACAGATTAGACCCCAAATCCAACCATATACGCTCTGCGGCTCGCGGAGCCCCGCGAGGTTCACGCCCCAATGCTCCGCGAGTTCGAGAGCCCAAGAAAGACAAGACTGTAGAAGAATTGGACAAAGAGTTAGAGATGTTCATGGGTAATGAGGGGAAGGAAAATGGAGATGTGGATATGTCATGAAGCATTGTACAACCTACATTGTTACCTTTCTTTGCTTTTGATTGTTGCGTACATCCTAGTTTGTTTAGTGCTAAACGCCATTTTAGTGCACTTTGATTGGTCATCAGGCTCTCGGCAAGCCGAACTATCAATGTATTTCTTTCTGTCTCGAGCTTTACAACGGGCACGTTTCCCGTCTAGCATTATTCATAATGTCCAACGAGTTCAGTCGACTAATACGCCACCCCATTCTCAACCTCAATGCAATGGCGACAAAGTTTCTTACCTCTCCGACCCATATCTACTCCCACTCTCCTCTCCAGCGTTGGGTTCTCATCCATCTGACTCCCTAAATACAGTTCCTCCTGCCGTTGAACGGAAAAACGAAACGGTCCATACATTACGCGCACGACTTGTATATCAAACCCGCAAGCGCGGTACCCTCGAGGCGGATCTCCTCTTGAGCACTTTTGCAGCAGAACATCTTCGCCTTATGGACGAACATGAACTATGCGAGTTTGACAAGGTATGCTGAAATAGCTTTAATGAGCAATGATGCCTCAACCTTTCCTTCGAAAATCAGCTCCTGGATGAACCAGACTGGGACATATACTACTGGGCAATCAGGAAACTCGAGCCTCCTCCCCGGTGGAAAAATTCACCGCTCCTTGCAAAGCTTCGAACCCATGCCGCTAACGAGAGTAAAGTCATTAGACGCATGCCAGACTTGTCCACGTTTCCAAAGTAGTCGGGGAGGTGAGACTAGTCATCAGTCGTGTTGTTTTACCGACATGTGGATACTTTATGGCCTATATCGCTGGGTGAGAGATGCATAGGATGAATAAATGCAGTTGGTATCTAAAGAAGGGATGATAAAATACCCTTGGACTTAGTTACAACAAAATTATCGCACACCTTTACTGAAGTAACTTGTCATACTTGCGTAACAAGTATCTTTCCACCCATCCGTCCCGTGGGAATACTTTTTCCCATTGATTATGCAAATGTACCGAAAACACCTTCTCTAGTGTAATCTGCAATGAACTATTGGGGCCTTGTAGTCCGAGCCCGTCTGCCCACGTCTGCCTATCTTTCACAAATGGATCAGGTAGTCGGTTGTCCATCCGACATGAACGTGCATCCGAGAAACAGAAAGGGAGAATTTTGAAAGGAGGAACGCCTTCTGCAACGAGCCGTCGCCACAGCTTGAAATAGAGTAAAGAACCCCAGTCAGTGGAACCTGAACGTGGAGGTGGAGAAGTCGTCATGAGATGGAAGAACTCGCAGAGATAGGGTGAATGTTTGAGAAAGTGCATTAATGCGCCGTTGAATGGTTGATACTTTTTGTCTGTTCGGACATCAATGAGAAAGTCAATACGTGACGGAACATGATGCACACACCATAGCAGTCCCATTGAGTGACAAACTCGTGTTCTAGTAGTGGCCCAAGGTCTCGCGTGAGCAATGAGTCCATATCAACCCAGGTACCGCCGTAGTGCCATAGTAATAACAGTCTTATGAGATCCCCATCAACCCAAGCCTTCGCATCATTGGATTTCAGCAAATGACTCCCTTCTAGTGCGGTCCCGCGGGCCAAGGAGTTTATATCGACTATCCTCAAGTCAAATGCGTCCGGGTACCGGTGCAACCACGTGCGTAACAAGGCGTTGCCGGAAAGATCACCGTTGGACCATAAGATTAGTGTCGACGACGCTGTGTCCTGAGTTGCGAAGAAAGACTTAATCATCCACTCCTGGCGCTCCTCGAATGGTGCCAAATCGACACGCCAATAAGTATGGAAATACCGCCTTTCTATGGGAGATGGACTATTCGGATCAGGTTGTATTGTGCCGGCGAACTCATAACAGTCCATCCCTAGTCGCAATGGTAATCCAGCTTGTACCTCCGTACGTTTAGGCCCCATGGCCTTAGTGAGATTGTATGCACTAGAGATCTTCTGTTCGTTAAAACACCCTGCAAGAGGCTGTAATGTATGGACCTCCTTCTGGATCCAATTCCGCGAGTACCACATGATTTCAATGTGTATCTCCCATAGCAACACGATGACAAACCCCATTACCACCGCGAAGGCGATGAGGCACTTGAGAATAAAGAATAGTACGCGGGGACGCACACTTGCCTCTTGTAGGCATGCAATAGATGGGAAACGTAGATGCTTCTTATGAGGCTGGAAAGTACGGACTCTTTCAGTCGTAGAAATTTGGTTGTATGCAGGCAGAGCACTTGTCCGCCGCCGCTGCATCTCCAGCTCGGAGTCGGTTAGACCATAGAACATAGAATGTTTGAAATAGTAGCAGCTAAGTAAAACCTCAGTTCGATGTGACAGTGACTAAGTGGTACTGTGACGGGTGACTGAACGTATGTCGTAGTCTCGTAATGGTACAGAACGCTCAGAGCCAGAGTATCACTACGCCCAGCCACACCAACTCCACAATGACAACTCCGAAACAATTCACCGAAAGTTGCCCTCTTCCTCCCTCCCTATGCACCCTAACTTAATCGGTTATCGATTATCGACTAGGGCCCCTCCCATATGCGGTTGTAGGCGCTACTGGCACGCCATTAGGTCTCATAGAACCCATAATTGTCCCATTACTATGGGCCACTCTCTGGGTTTGCAGCTGCTGGGATTGAGTACGTGTTTGAGATTGCACCTGAGTTTGAACTTGTCCTTGTCTCTCTTCTTCTTGCTGTCGTCTTGTAGGTGGAGGTGGAGTGGGATCATCAATGACTGCAGGAGCAACGTAGAGATTTTTGTCAATTTGCGTTGGTATCGGCTGGATTTCTGTTCCAAGTTCCTGCTCGATGCGATAAAGGTTGAACCGGTCCTCGTATGTGATAAGATTAATCGCCAAGCCCAAGTGCCCAAATCGCCCTGAACGTCCAATACGATGCAAGTATGTCTCGCTATTTTTCGGAAAATCAAAGTTGATCACGACGTTAACGGCTTGTATATCGATGCCACGTGTGAGTAAGTCTATTGTGGAAGATCAGGCTATATATCTCAATCAGTTTATGTGTACTCACCAGAACAGACGAGATTGCGGCAAACGCCATTGCGGAAATCATGGAAAACGCGGTTACGATGGGATTGGAGCATCTTGGCATGTGAATAGAAACATGAATAGCCAAGTTCTGTCACCTTCTTGGCTAGCAGCTCTACACGATTCGTGGAATTACAAAATATAATTGATTGATTGATTTGAAGCTGTCAACAGTTCAATTTGTGATATGGTAGAACGATTGCAAAACATACTTTAGAGAAGAGTGTGTTCAGACAATGGACTTTTTGTCGTTCCTCGACAAATGCATAAAATTGGGTAACACCCCGTAAGGTCAGTTCGTCCATCAGGTTGATCTCATAGGGTGACTTCATGTGTTTATCCTGTTGTGCTCTGTGTGAACGAAAGGACATGTGAGATAGGAAGTAGGATCTAACCTTGAAGTCCTTGACGATCATGGGGAATGTTGCACTGAAAAGCATGACTTGCCGAGTAGTAGGCAGATATGATAGTAATTGTTCCATGACGGGCGCAAATTCAGGGCTCAACAATTTGTCGGCTTCGTCCATAACAAATACTGGACATTCGCTCAAGTCCGCAACACCTTTACCAGCCAAGTCGAGGATTCGGCCGGGGGTGCCCGCGAGGACGTGCACCGTCTCAGACAAGCGCAGAATGTCGTCTTTAAGGGTCGTACCACCAGTGGTTACCATGACCTGGACACCCATGTGCTTTCCTAGTGTTTTGCATACCTGAGATGTCTGCAACGCAAGCTCACGAGTTGGAACGAGGAGCAGAGCTTGTATTTTATTCTTGGAGACATCAACGCCTTGCAATGCGGGAATAACGAAAGCAGCAGTTTTCCCTGTGCCGTTCTTGGCACGGGCAAGAATGTCACGTTTAGTGAGAGCCATAGGAATTGCCTCTTCTTGGATGGGAGAGGGCCGGTCAAAGCCAGCCTCAAAAATTCCCATCAAGAGTTCTCGTTTGAGTTGCATTTGTTCAAAGTCGATGCCTCTGACAGCCGTGACATCCTAAAAAAGGGAATCAGATAAGATTATGTAGGACTAAGGATACAAGGCAAATGTACATACTTCAGTTTGGGGGCGGTTGTCTTTTGGTGGTGCTCGGAGACCAGATTTCCACGAGTCGTTGCTGTTCAGTGGTGAGTCAGGCTTAATGAGCGAACGATCCTAAACTTACTTCGATGAGGAGGCTTGAGGTTGTGGTTGTGCCATAGCGCAAAGTTGGTGGTAGGGTTGGGTGGTAACTGTTCCAGACTTCCAAGGGCTTGTTGAGTGGAGGGGATACGCGTCTTAAAGACAGATACAGCGCGAAGTATTGTCTAGGACTGAGGTGGTATGGATAAGTTGAGTGTATTTAAGCAGGGTGCCAATGAACAAATTTGTGTGTTGAGGAAAGTCGAAATCGTTTTTGTTGCGATTCAAGCTCCGCGCAGTCCTGTTTATGATGTGGGTGAGACAAAGTAATATATGTTCAATCAAAAGTAAGTGAACAGGTTTTTAAAGTGGTACAGAAAGGAGTAACTACACGGTGACGGTGGGATGCCTTAAAGAATTAGAACGAGATGAGAACGACGATGGTAAGTGACGGAAGTGAAGGTATAGATAATTGGTCTGGGTGAAGAAAAGTGAGATAGACGTCCATTATTATGTTCGCCCTCCACGGCCCCTTCCTTCTGCTCGCTCCTTCTGTCGACACTTCACCAAGTACGCATCCCAACACGCGCTTTAAGCAACCCCTGCGCACCCTATCATCTGCAGCTGCGCCTTGCCGCAAGAAGAAGGACCAGGAGAGTAATCGAACATACGGACAAATAGAGAGACGAAAAGGAAGGATGGAGAAGCACGGTCCAGCATGTTCAGATGTCCATTCTTTAGCCAATCTTGTTGTCCTTCTTCTTTTGTTTACGAGGTGGTGTTACTGGCCGCCCCATGTTCATGCCCCCGTACGGGTATTTGGCTTTCTTTTCGGCGGGTTTCAGTATCTAAAATGGCGTATTTTAATGGCCTACACAGATAAAGATAGGAGGTCCACCAACCTGGAATGAACACAATAGAGTCTCATCCACGCTCATCATGGCTCCTGCGTTATCGAACTCCCCACAGTAATTGGGCGCAGAGAACAATGTAACCAGTTGTCGCTTCGCAAAGAATTCATACCCATCTTCGACGACCTACAAAACTCCTGGTGAATGATAACGTAAAGAGATCCACAAAGTTATTACGTACCTGATGGGCCCGACAAATTAGGTCCATGTCGTGCTTTTGCAAAAATCGCGATACGACATCGGGTCCAAAGGTAAAAGATACTCCACGATCATTTTCTGACCAGCCCGTGATGTCTTTGTCGGGATCTGACCACAAAAGGTCACACAGAAGACCTATTGACGTTATCAGTCCCTCGCTGGGTGAAGTAGAGGCAACGTGCATCACCTGTGTCTGGAACATCTGTCGGCCTCATCACCCGTCTAATTTGTTCCATACTCTGTAGATCTGGAGAAAGACCTCCATGCATTGTGAATATCTTCTCGTCAATGATTGCCGCGATCGGTAAACAATTGAAACAGTCGGTAAAGGTTTTCCATAATTTGATGTTATACCGACGTTTGCCTATCCCACCGAATGTAAAGCACAAACCATGCTGTGAGCGACAAACCGCTCACATTCGTCGTAGAACCCATATATCCTATTAATACTCGCGCACTCATGGTTCCCTCTTAAGATGAAGAAGTTCTCCGGATACTTGATCTTGTATGCCAGGAGTAGACAGATAGTCTCTAGAGATTGCTTTCCACGATCCACATAGTCTCCCAGGAAGAGGTAATTCGCTTCTGGAGGAAATCCGCCATATTCAAAGAGCCGTAGTAGATCATAATATTGGCCGTGAATGTCGCCTACACATGAAGATCAGAACGAATGAATCACCTGGAGCTCTGCGATACACACCACATATCTTGATTGGTGCCTCAAGCTCCAACAGTATAGGTTGGTTAATGAAGATCTCGCGTGCCTTTGTGCACAAATATTTGATCTCGTACTCTTGTAACTGGACTGGTTTTCCGGGGCGGTTCCCTCGTACTGTGAAGAACGACGAAAGTGAGCGCTTAGCACTACTACATCAAAGGGATGGATAGTGCATGTTGGCAGCAACACCTCTCAGAGGATCTATGCAATATTGCCTCAGATCACTTGTGTGTCCCGTGAAGGAGGCATGAAGGGGAGGGAAACCACCCTTACGCGCCACATCACGCACCCATCTCA
>QLPI01055158.1:0-11138 GCA_003314275.1 Chroogomphus rutilus
TTCTCTTTCCTTCTGCTAGGTTTTCCTTAGAGAGGCTGCAATATTTATCTTCGCTCGTGGGGAAGGAGCGACTCGTCGTCGACGTCAGGTCGGTGATACTTACTTTGCGCTGTGAAAATTTTGAACGGTGGTATTCGATCAGTTGCCGTCGGAAAAATGACGTTTGGTACGTCGCTATGAACAAGTGGCAAGATATTACCGATATGGAGGTTAATAAAGGTGAAGATAATTTTGTATTAAATACAAATCGTTGGACAACCCACCTTATTCGCACACGCAGAATCACTTGACCTACTATCCCAATACTGCAGGTATGCTTCCTTTTATGGTATCATTATGCTCTGAGGTTGATACACTACAGTGAATTTTTAATCCATGCAGCTGATGTCGAAGGTCTGTGTCGAGGTATTGATGAGGAATTGGTTAAAAGTAAACTCAGTGTTGCGCATGTTAGAACTAAGGCTAATTTCTGCCGACTTCAGAACTAGGGGAGTGGGTCCACATACCCACTACGTATGCAGGGGGGGCAAAAGGTGCGGAAAATACTCCCCTACTCCATCTTGAAACGACATCAACACTTTAGCAACCCCAGATATCTCAGATCTCGACCTTGTCGACCGATTATCTGGTGGACGTGTTGACTTGACATATGGAAGGTAAGTCGGCATATAACCCTTTTCTTTGCAAGTCATCACTCTCAACTGCGATACGTAGTGCACTTGACATATTTGGAGGGAACTTGGTCAAATTTTCAGATCTCGTGAGGCGGAGCAAACGATTGTAGTAGTAAATAATTGATGACCTTTGAGTTTATCTCCCCGACTCTGAGTATTTAAACAAAATTTGGGGCAGTCGCTTTGTATGAAATTATTCTTATATAGTACCGAATTGATGCAACTGTGGGTCCGAGTATTCGGTTCTGGCAAAGCAAATATACGTCATGTTACTTTCTCTCTACCCTCGGCTGGCGAGATGTCCACATCGCACACTACATTCCTCTGCTTTACGTCGCAGTGGTCTCACTAACATGCTCGCAGATTCTCCCACACCTGCAGTACAAGTCAAGTCCATTACTTCCGCAGGACACATTGAGCTTGCCAGTGGACTACTCTTATCAGGAGCGTGCATCTTTCTTGGGGGAAAGGTGTTTTTGTGGAACGTTCCACAATCAGAGCATGGGTTGTTCGAGGACCGGGGAAGGGAACTGTTCGAGATTTTCGATGTGGTGGTACCAAAGCCTGGTATATGCAGTACTAATACATGCGAGACTCCGGGATGTCTGATGAACAGCGTTATGATACAGAGATCTTAATTATGGGAACTGGTCAGCGTACTGCTCAGTTACCTCCTACATTACGAACTTATCTTCGGCAAATTGGGATCCAAGCGGACGTCATGGATACGGCAAGTCATTATTCGTCGATCCATCTTTATTTATTTATTTTCTCGTGCAGCGAAATGCATGTTCGACATATAATCTTCTTACCGAGGAGGGTCGCAATGTGGCGGCTGCTCTCCTGCCAATTTTTCCGATGCCCTGGCAAAAAGTTCTTTCCTCATAGTGAAATTTTCCATACGATTTTTCCTGCAGTCGTATCACCAGGCGTACCGAGGGCAATCAAAATCACCCCTCATATTCCTTCACATTTCCTCCTTAAGCCATTCTAAGATATCAAGCCTCCTTTGCGTGTTTTCAAACAGAGCCTCCTGTTCCACATCTTCCAAGGACGAATATTTGGCTCCCAGCAGTGAGTTTCCGACGTCATCACACCAACTCTGCTCGACACTTTTTGATGACAGGTCACATGCAAGAATTATACCGTGTTTTGAACGAACATCTGCTGTCTAGAATTTGTCAAAGATCAAAACCGACCGAGTGTCTGACTGACGGACGACTACGCACAATTTCGCCCCACGCAAATCTGCGGGTGAGCCGGTGAGTGAACTCAGGTGTTTGCCCAAATTGCCAGTCCCATTTCTGCAGTGATGTTATGGAGATATTTTACTATTTTCAACGATGACAAGTCACCTGGAGCTCGATGATCCCAGCTTTGACGTGATCTAGATTGAATATTTCTGCTGTGTCATCAATGACCTGGACCTAGTCAATGTGATGCGTCAAGGCTTTGTGACGATTTAACAACAACTAGTAACCTCAGGGTTAACTTCGTATTCCTCCGTGAAGCTCTTGACGACAGCATCCACGAACGCAGAGTGGGTAATACTAGACTTGAATTGTCTTAAATTATGCACCGGGGACTTGACAGATGGAACGCCCTTGGTCACCATAGTCTCCTGCGTGGATTTCAATATTATACAGAATAGCAACTGGACACAAGTTCGACCTTTGTGTTATGTAAAAGGCTGCCCAGTTTTCCGAGCTCTGTGGAGATTAACATAGTCCCGTGGTGATACGCCCGTGTGTTTACTATCTTGTAAGCTGAACCAGACACGTGTTTGAAGGTTCAAAAACGGCAAGTGCAGGAGGTGATGCACTCATCTTGAAGCCACCGACGCAGATATCGTTTCTCTCGTTTATTTCAGCGTCAATCTGGAGAGACACGAGGGCACGCTGAACGATGCGTGCAGTACGATGTCGATCAAAGGCTGTCCGAGGCAAATGTATTGAGAAATTTGTGTTGCCCAGGTCCTTTGACAAAAGGTTGAGATTCGGTGAGCTGTACTTATAAAACAGGTTTTTACTTGCATGATATACGGTGCCGCCTCCACTTCGTCTTCGAATGAACGGCACGCCAAGAGAGCGCAGAGCTGGGAAGTTGATTTCCTTCCAAGGATTCTGACCTCACATGAGAAAACCTTGGGTGTTGGCAAAGACTTTCTATTGAACGGATACCTGATTTCTCCCAATGATGACACACGACTCATTCCTGAAGAGTAGGAGCAAAGGACGCTCTGGGGGAGCTTTTCGAAACAACCTGGGCACCAGGGTTTGCTAAGGGATGGCCAAAAAAAAAAGGACACGAGCTGACCAGTCTTCCACTGAGAGATTGAAGTAAGGCGATGTCGAAGTAGAGATATAAACTGAAGCGTTGGGCGAAGCACCGGTAGTAGAGTACGGTCTTGCTGTCAGGACTCGAAAAGCGAAACGATGGAACATTTCCAAAAGACTATGGTTGGAGTAAACTCCTTAGACACGAGAACTAGTTCCTCAGGGTATACAGTCCCTTTGCAGACTAACCTAGTCTGCAGCGAGGCATAGAAGGTTTTAGATGGCAGATCGCGAAAACTTTTGCACGCGACTGAAATGACCACACCACGTGACTGAAATATTCTACAATTCATGTGTATTTTCCATCTACTTCTGTATCGGTTTGAATATGGGTTTTTCAATCTCATGTATCTGCGGCTTCCCCTCCGAAGCACCCGGAATCGTCTTAGTCAAGCCCTGCACAATGGTGCTGTATCAGCCTGAGAGCTAAACCGTGCTAGGACCAAAGGACGCACCAGCTTGTCAAAAACGCACTTGTTGAGTGTTCGCTCAGGTTTTCGGCATCGATAATATTCCTTCATGAGTTAAGAATAAGGCTGAGCCATAGATAGTCCAACAATAGTCTTAGTCTACACACACCTGGTTGTTCTTCTCCAGGCATTCCCAATGCGTGTCAAACTCCTTAATACAGTTATCCCGTAGCTTGGATATGCTTTGCCCATGGTCACTTTCAGCAGTAAGACGGGCATGGAGATACCCACAGGTCGGCAGCACATCGCGTCACTCGCCTCCCTTCTAGCAGACAGTGGGCGGGGTCGCGATTTTCCGCTTTGCACAACATAAAGTCCTCTGTTTTGATGATGAAGCAAGGTCATATGCACTGCCCGACACGACCGAAAGATATCACACACACCATTGTATTCTTTACAGTGTTCACCTATAAAGAATGCAGCACTTTTCAAGGGTGCACTGGTGACACCAAGCTCTGTGACCGGTGGGACGTGGTCTGGGAGTGGGGTTGGGTCCTTGTAAGGGACTTTGGATTGCGAGGGGTCGCGATACGTGGACATGAGCTATATCCGAAGCTCGGCACTCTCCGTAGCTCCGCCTGCCAGTCACAAAATGGTAAGTAACCACCGTCGTTTCCAAAAGTTTGTACTTTATTTAGACTCTGCAGCCTCCCAAGCAACTGCCAAAAGTCTTCCAAATTCTCGCTAAAACACACAAATTGACCATCTTCCTGAACGCCCCAGATCCCACCACTATCGCTGCTTTAAAGGTTCAGGCCCTTGGAGCATTGTCTCAATTTTCAGACACAAGCGACGATGTGCCCAAAGTAAAAACCATAGATGACTTTGAATTCTGTCGTGCCACCAAACAGCAGGGAAAAATCGTCGCGTTTGATGTTCTGGAAACCCATTCAACTGCACGGGAGACATTGAGTAATTGGGAAGTAATTTATTTCAGGTTCAGAAATGAGCATGGTTGGTCAGATCAAGATGCTTGGCTTTGGTGAACTGATGATAATGCAGGAAAACTTCAAGACGTATATGTAGAACATCCGGTTGATGATGACGAAGAGCAAGAGGCATCTCCTGTCGATTTGAAAGGAAAAAGAAAAGCACATCCAACTTGATCATTTTAGCTCACAATTCGCATCTTTATGCGCACGATAGGTCCCGCTACACGGACTCGTAATTCACGTGTCCACGCCGCACTTCGGCACTTCGTATAATTCAGAAAAAGGGAGCTTGAAATGGAACGAATAATTTGATAAGGAGGTATTGTGGGTGACTGGAAGTTCATGTTTCTCTTTCTCAGCATTTTAGATGTTTCCAGGAGGCATGAGGAGTATACTTTGGTATATGATCATATTCTCCTTTCTGTGTACCACACGCTGCTAGTCTCGAAACCTTCTGGAGCTACAGGATCGGTCTGAAGGCGCAACACATGAGCAAACTTTAACACTCATGTTTTGCAATAGTGACAATGCACTAAAACAAACTGCCAAGTAAATTGACATGGAGCTGCTCACCCTTTGTCCTCGATGACTTCCAGTTAACCTTCGATCCCTCTCCATCATCATCTCATCCCAAGCATCTAATCCATAACGTGGGGGCTGAGCAAATTGACGCTTCAAAAGGACTGGTTTGAAATCCGTAGTGAGAAGTACAAACCTTCCCATCGTTCTGAGCGCGTTTGGATACATTCAGCAATGTTCCTGCAGTAGCAAACATAGTGGTGAGGAGACCTGAGATGCTGGGTATAAGTATTTTCCTATATACTGATAGGAAGACGAACCAAAAGGGATGAGAGCCTCCCAAGGGACTGGCATTATGCTGACTGTAAGCACAAGTGATGTCTATTTACTTCCGCGGCTAGTCGGGGAGCCAACTCCAACTCGGGACAAAACTTAAATTAATTAACATGGCGTCTATGTTTGATACACACGAGATAATGTACACAGTTGCAACGAATCATAACCATCGGTGATCGGAGGAGACACAAATAACAAGCAAGTGGAGGCAGAACCCTTATAATATCATTTTCCTTGGTCCTTCTTATTAACATTCGCACGGGTTTGCGCAGAGAGCGGTTTCCTGGCTGGGGCTCTAATAGGCCGGGTCCTCACTTGCCGAATCTTGGGACCACCCTCGGAAGATTCACTCCCCTGAATTTTGTGCTGAACAGTGATCTTTTTCCTCGCGTCGCCTGTATTAGGCCTCGTGGTGTCACCCAGTGAAGACACTTCTGGCTTGCTCCTGGCAGATGTGCGTGGCCCACCCTCTACCACGCCAGGTCTGAGTTTCCGTTTCTTTTTAACGCTCTCCTCATCACCAGATGTTTCTTCCTGTGTAGGTCTTAATGCTGGTTTTGTACGTGCTAAAGGTTTTTTCTTCGTCGATTGACGTGCAGCCAATGAAACCGATCCAAATGAAGGCACAGAAGATGAGTCAACGGTTGGGACTTTTAGAGCAATTGTGTCCTGACGGATGGTGAACCCAAATTCGTCGGCTCCTACGCTCGGCGACCGCATACTTGTTGAGCGCCGAAGTGTCTCCGTGGGCACTACTACTTGATGTCTACTTCTGGCAATTCCAGAGACAGGATCGCGACTGCTTCCACGTGGCTCTTGTGTACCTTTAGAAGAGGGATCTGTCATGTCATGCGTCCCTAGCTTAATCTCATCCTCGCCTTCCATAGCCTCCTCGTTCGCGCTCGAGCCGTCCCTTGTGGAGAGGGTTTCCATATCCACGTCCATTGTTTGGAGAGACGGATCGAGCGCTGGATGAAAAAAAATATCTGCCTCCTCATGGCTGTGTTCATGTGAGTGATGGGAATGTATTGAAGGCTCCACGAATGGTGCACTTGTCGAAGGGCCAGCTTGGCTGCTACGGCCAGGAAACTGATACACACCTTCGTACGGGTCGACTGTACCTCGGGATATGCCACCTGTTGAGACTCGTCTTGGTGTAGGTGTCACTAGATCGGGCGGTGTGATGCGAGGAGGGGGTGCAGGTGGATCAGAACGTCGAGGTGTGAATTGGTAGGCGGAAGGGAGAGGGGGGTAAATCGGGGACGGTGTTCTACGAGAAGTATTCGGGGAGGGGTATTGACGTTCGTGGGAATCAGAGGCCGAGTGCGGAGGATACCAGATCTCGTGGCTAGAATGACTGGAGGACGAAGAGGTTGGTGTACGAATTGGCGCAGATGGAAAAGTGACCGGCTGCGAGGTAGGCGATTTTGGAAACGAAAGTTGCTGTGGTGGTGCGCCTCGCGCCAACAGGGCTATGGTCGTAGGATCAATGTGATGTACTCCCGTTGATCTCGAACCCGGTATATCTTTCACTTGTTCAGGGAGACTATTTGCTTGTTCTAGAACTCGCTGTCTAGTTCTCAACCTAACTGTGTGAGGGTCTATATTTTGAGTTTGGCGGATCGGCCGGGTGTGAACATTGTTCCGAGCTGAAAGCTGACTTCTGGTTCGCATCCTGACTCGATCCTGGGCATTCTCGATATCGTGGAGTATTGCTTGAGCTTGTCTATCTGCCTCTCTTATCGTGACTTGCTGCAACTCTTTCCGGGGCCTTGGTCGTCTTTGATCCTCTTCCCTGTCCTGCGGATCAGAGTCATCGGGCCTTCGATTACTTGGGGGATCATTATTTGATTTCCAAAACCAGTTCCAATTCCATTGGTGCCACCGGTGCAAAACATATTCCACTGGGATGAAAAACAACAATGTCACAAGCTCGAATAATGACTGCAATGTTGCGAGTATACTATCCACTGCCGGCACATAGGGCCGCACTAGGGGATGTATAAGGTGCAAGAAGATCCCCTCTGCCCCCTGAAAAGAAACCTGTGAGTACAGCATATGTTCATATTCATAGTGGAACCTATACAAACGTGTGATCGGGAAACAATGAGGAAGAGGAGGATAGTACATTTAAATTCATTGTAAAATGGTGTGAGAAATCCGATAGTGCGATCAAAGGGTCGTTCTAAGATGGAATATATAGCCTGTGCAAGAACACATGTCAGACGCAGAACTCATAATCTTTCACATCACGAACCCACACGACCCACACAGCCAAACGGCTCTTCATTTCGCGCTTTCGCAGCTGTATTGCCCGTCCACTAGGGCCCTGACCGTTTCGAGTACTGCGTTGGGACACAGGCGGCGGCTTTATTGCCTTGAAAGTCCCATACAAATTGAGAAGCAGCAAGCATAGCCTAAGGGCATACAACACCACCCCCATATCCACAGCCCACGCACCTGGCCTTCAGACTACGCTGCAGGTGGCAACCGCGTGAGTGCGCTCGCGATGTGTGTTGTAGCCACGCGTTATTTGCGTGTGCTTGTCAGGCGCTTGACTTGTTCAGCGCCACCATAACGATTATGCCCAAGATTCGCACCAGTCGCACAAAAAAGCCACCAGAGGGGTTCGAGGAGATAGAGACGGCATGCACATTCTCAAATCTTACGATCTATGTAACCTGACGTCTTGCAGATTCTGGACGATTATGCAAAGAAGATGCGTGATGCCGAGAACGAGTCACACGAAGGAAAGCGCAAAACCGAGTCCCTTTGGCCAATTATGCGCATTTCCCACACCCGCTCTCGGTACATCTATGAACTGTACTATAAGCGGGAGGCGATCAGCAAAGAATTATACGAATGGCTACTGAAGGAAGGCTATGGCGATGCGAAGTTCGTTGTGTTAATATCCTATACCTTCATCAAATTCATTCTTGCAATAGTTTGATAGCCAAATGGAAGAAGTCGGGATACGAGAAACTGTGCTGTATTCGTTGCATCCAGACAAAGGTATGTCTTCCCGAAGGGACGTACACTGGCTTTCGATAATCTCGTCGTCTCTAATTGCTTACGTCAGGACATGAATTACCAAGGATCGACCTGCATTTGTCGTGTTCCAAAAGCACAAGTCAAGTCAGGGGTTGTGGTGGAGTGCGTTCATTGTGGTAAATGCCCGGAGTCTATTCTCATAATATGATTGTCACTGAAATTACATGCAGGATGCCGTGGATGTAGTTCAGATTCGTGATTACGCTTCCTTATCTATAATGTATATTGGTCTGTTCTGTTGATCAGACCGTGATGCCCTGGGCCCTGCAAACCTCTTCAAGAGCCACTTACATCGCCACAGTCTTCCTCGTGGATCATCACACTCCACACAAGTTTATGTTTGGCACGAGATGCCCCTGTTACGGTATTTGTTATCATCCCTTGGCTTGCTTGCAGTCTCCGTCTCTCGTGTAAAACGCCCGTCAAGCAGCATACGCTAGCAACCACACTCGCACAGCCTCGCTCGGCGATCAGCTTTGCTCTGCCACCGCGTGTCTGTAACTTTGATACTCCCGCAGGGTCCATACTGTCATCTACTATGCTTATTGCTTCTTCTGCCACCTCTTTAATCTGGTGCTTGCTGCAAGGTCTTAAGCGCCAACGCCCGATCGGTTGACCGTTACGTCCGATCCAAGTTCAGGGCGAAGCTCCATCGTTTGGACAAGCAGGTGTCAAGGATTTTAAAAACAATCACAGCGTGTGCGATTGACATTCTTGCGACAAGGAAAAGCCAAACCAGTGAATCATCCTGTATTAGGTTAGTCTAGTCTAATCGGCAACCGAGGGACTGCCTCACCGTAACCCACGTTCGTCACTCCTATCTTGTTTATTATGAGGATCATCTGACCAGGCCCCCGAACCGAAAATGTGATGTGGTCCTAGGACCCGGTGAAATGGGCCCCAAACCTGGACATCGGAATGACCCGAATTCCCACCAGACATGTGTATGCCTGCTGCGAGTCGCGAGGTTTTGGGCGCTGTATGAATTTGGCTCAAATTTCCCGCCTCCCTTTGTTCTGTCCCTGGGCTGTGGACATAGCGCCGAAAAGAAGGCTTTATTAATGATGAAATGGGCGGGCACTCGCCATATGAAAGCAGCCCAAGATCGGCATAGGTCACGTGATCCCATTCTGAATGATGGTGCACTTAGAACAAGGTAAAGTTTGAGTCGACCTCCGAAAAGCCACGATTTTGCGATGCCCGATGCTGCCGAAACGCTCACTGAGACTCTGAGGGGATTAGCCGCACCTTTTTTTGTTTTGGAAAACACTGCCTGCCATGATGGGGTGAGAACTCGCCGCGGTCGAACAAGAATTCCTCGCTAAAAAGATTGCCGCTTCCTCGTGTTACCAATGTGATCTTTGTTCAATACCGGCTCGACAGTGGATTACCGCATGATTAGGACAACTGCAGCTTCCTGTCGTGAAGCTTGGGCGTTTACTTTATAAAAGTCGTTCCCCCTCCCCATCATTACCCTGTATCCCGTCCTTTCCTTGCGTCTCCCTCCTCTCAGATATCATCCCCTTTTTTTTCCCATCTTTTGTTCCTCAATCCTCATGGCTTTAAAGCCTGCTGATTGGTCCATCAGGCCCTCCGCGACCACAATGGACAGCGGCCCATCCCGGGCGCAACAAAGGCACTATGCGATGTCCTTTGACAACATACTTTGTAACGGAGGTGGCAACGGCTATTCATCCAACGAATATGAATCTTTGTGGGTAACGCTACCCATTAAGCAACGCCACTCACATAACCTGCGCTTAAATAGGCGGCCACAGGCAAGGTACACAGAGAGGAACCAGCGTGACACGAACGACAACAGTGTAGGCGACCGTATTTCTCAACAATGGCAGACTCAACAACGGCAGTCTCACCCAGCCGGAAACTTTATACTGTGAGCAACATCTACAAAAACCAACCGCTATTAATGCATATAATGGAACCCGAAGTACTAGGCACCGGTCAATACGAAAGTCGTCACCTCGATCGTGGAGGAACCACCACGATACCGATGGCCAGTCCGGCAGCAGTGGGAGTTCACACTCTCCTACGCCACCAAATGGACTGTCGTGTTCGCGCAAAGGTCGTGTGGTTGGAAACTTTGGGAAGTGTATCGATGGCCGCTACTACTGCACGTATCATTGTTTCAAAACCGCAAAGCCGTGTGACTTCTGGCCCGATGGGTACACGACCGTGTATGATTTGTTCAGACACGTGGAGGCGGACCATGCTCCAGGCAAGCCGGTGTTCTAAACATCGTTCTTCCCTGCTGACCATTTCGTTGTTTTCTGTTGAACAGAGGAAGTCGACCTGATCGAGAAGGGGTTTCTCGATTATAACACTGCACAGTGGATCCGCTCGGCGGACGCCCTGAACTACATCAATCAGCTCCAGGCGCAGATGGTGTGCGATGACTGCGGGATGAAGTTTTCGAGCAACCGCCAGGATTCAAAGTCCCGACATAAGCAAAAAGGCGCATGGTATGTTGCTCTTATTTTATTTTATTCTTGGTGTGTTGTTTGGTGTACACCATGCTCAAATGACTGTTGTCGGTTCGTAAAAGTTTAAGACGGCAAGAAAAACGACGGAAATTGGAACTACAGACGCTGTGTCAGTCTAAAAAGAAGGGGTCCAAGACCCGGGACACGAACAAGAGACGATGATGGGTAGTTTTTTTTTGTGCTGCAGTGTCCCGTCCCCCCGGTTTGTCTGTTTCAAGGGGGGGCGGGGGGGAGCCTCGTCGTTTGGCCCTTCATATTCAATCGTGTTTAGTTGTAGGTTCAAAGTATTGTATTGTGAATGTAATATTTTCCTTATCAT
>QLPI01055218.1:0-16425 GCA_003314275.1 Chroogomphus rutilus
ATATGACGCGTGTATCAGTCCACTATGGAGAATCACACGCACTTGCCCATAATCATGATCGGTAGGGACGAAATCACGAAGTTGGTCTCTGCCTTTCGTGGTCAATCAAACGCCCCCTACATTTCTTGGGCCGTTCTATGACATGTGCTGATTCTCTGGTTTAATCTATAGTATTAAAAACTGGATAATCAGGGTGGACCTACCACCACAAAATTTATTTCCCTCATGCGTGAAGGATTCTTCGGCGAGGAAGTCCACCCCGATATGGTTCTGTGAGTGACAAGCAGTAATTCAGTCTCCAATAAGTTAGAATCAAGAACTCAACATGTTTTCTGGTTTCTTCCCCATTTCGTGGGACCCAAGTTGTGTATACTTTGGGCGAAAGAGTCGACGCTGCTCTTAAAGTCCGACTCATATCTATAGTGTCGTTAATATCTCGGGCAGTGCATTCACTTGCCTATTTTTCTCCTATACTACCACCTCTCCCTGTTGATCTCCATTCTGACACTCGTAGCCACTCGTGCGATCAATCCTCTTTCCTTGCGTATCTTCGCCAAATGTCGCGAAGCGATTGGGAAGATGGTTGTGATGCTGCACCCTATGACTGTACATTCGGTGCGGCTGACGGACGCGAAGACAGAGACGAAGGCGTACCAAATCCTGGAACCTGGTACCGAAGCCATGTGAGTGTGCAGGTGATCAATAACTGCCGATTAACAAAGTGAAAATTAAACTGATATTATATACTACCACACAAGGCTGATCAAGGTCTGCCAGCATGAAGTTCACGGTATTTCATATTCGCTATCATCTTGGCTTCGTGTGACTTTTCCACCCTGAAACCATCCCCTTCATGGTTTACTTCATACATCGAGTCACGTTGCTCTACTCTATCGGAGGACTCCTTGAATATAGCAGAATGGGGTGGACAATTGGGAGAGTCCTCCAAGTGTAGTGAATCAACGAACAAATGGGCACTAGAGAGCGAATCTCTTTTCTCAGTGGCATCCACTCTCTTGCAGCTGACAGTCAGAATATGTGCAGAATCAACTTCTTGACATTCTCACTCTTTTCTTCAGTCTGATGCACTGCACACACATAGGTGATAATAAAGACTATGGCATCCACTCACCACTCAAAATACCAACCCCGGGGATGTGGCATGTATATCAGCAGCCCGGTGTGACCCATCACCTCTCACTAATGCCCTTATGGATGCTGGGAGTAGTTGGTAACAGTGATGACAGAATGCTTGACCGGCATAATTATATATATATATTAGGACGACATCCTGAGCTCCCAGTGAATACTATCATACTACTTCTGGTTTCCCAATAAATGAACGTCGATCTCCTTTTCAATCTCTACATTGGTTCAACAGCATCTTCAAACAACGTTGAATCATCACAGAGAACTGGAACAACCCACCACAGCTGAAATAATGAATAAAGCTCACCCGAATTTTACGATCTCGCAGGAGCCGTAGTTTCTATCTCTCCCAAAGTCCTGCCGGCCCATGCATACTCATCGAGGTCAATCCGATCTGTATTGGAAGCGGGGACAACCTCGAGCTCAATTTCATTCGATGAGGGGAATCCAGTATCAATTGACTTGGCGAGCTTCAGGTCACCGAATTCGTCCATAATGGCATTATGCATCCATCGTGTAGCTGCATGAAAACTGCCAATGGGATGAGACGAAGAGTGGGTGGTGCAATTGGGGTGTGAATGGGATCTCTTGTAGGTCCGAATGAATTCGACAGATGATGATAGTAGACAGGCTATATGAGGTATCAGCCAAGTGACCCAAATAGTTGTATTTCAGGGCTCTGACCTGATCTGGACAGGATCAAGGATTGGGGCAATAGTAGGCTATTGAGATTTGATTAGTTCATTATTCATACCAGTTATATCCAATGAAGCATTTACTCTTAAGACCTGTCATAATCATTGCTCAGCCAACCTTATGCAAGATGTCATTGAGAAATACCTTGTTTAGGATGGTTGATGTCAGGGATATTGTGAGCACGAATCTGACTGTGGATTAGATGTGGATTTAGAATAACAACTGAAAAATATATACCCATATTGTAGCACACCTTTTTAACAATTAGCCACAATAAATCATATCATTGGGATACATACTTTGCTCAAAGAACACCTGAGTTAGTGACTTGATGTGGAATGCTCTCAACTCTCTCAACTCCCTCAAGGTTCTCAGGGAATTGGAAAGGGTTACTGCAATGACAACTGTGTCGAAAAGGATGACCAACCCATCTTGAATAAGGTTCACTAGAGAATGTATAAGCAGTAAAACAGACTTGAAAACAAAAAGTTTCACTCCTGAAAATCATGTGAACAGACATGTGAAGAAATAAAATCAACATAACTCACAAGGTAATCTTGTTCAGATTTATATCAGTTGGTGCACAGTTTCCTATTATTAATATAAACTATGCAGTGCAGAACAAGTTTTATTGGTCATCACAAAGCGAGAAGATGCAATACATACCAAGACACACCCAACAGTGCAAATAAACAAAAGACCAAGGACTAAAGCAGTCAGTCTCTTAAGCTTGGAGACGGCATATGCCCGTGCCATTAACATCACTGGTAGAATAGATAGGCAAATTTGTGAGTGGAAAATTAGAGACGTTGTCACCTTGTATTCCAAGAAAGGGTAGAATACCAATACTATCACTAAAGTAAGCTAAGTCATTACATGCACTGTGTTGACATTAGATTGTGTGTTAAACATCATGAGAGTCTTATGTTGGAATTGGGGACTAATTACAAGCAATAGAAGCTACTAGTAGTTTAGTTAGCAACTAGTATAGTGTCTAGCTGAGTTTGTATTTAACCCCTAGCTCATTTCTGCCTTATGCTTCCATGCGCAAGGCTGGCGCTGCCCCTCCAAGTAGCCAGCCGCATTTGAAGCTCCAACATACTAGACCGGTATGAATGTGAACTCTTTGCGATCCATGGCATAGAACTACTCACCTTGGTGGATAGATTTGGGAAGAGAGTGTTCATTATTGAGGGGAACACGAAGTAGATTCCCTGTGCATAGCGAGCTAAAAAATACAGGACTGATCCTAATCTAAGCTTCTTCCTCCAGATATGTTTTCCCTCATAACGGAACATGAGGAGTGCGTCATAAACCAAGAGTGCTATTTCAAATAGTGAGATCACAACGAGGCCCACATAAAGTTACTACTGAGCTTACTCAATGCAGCAATCAAAGAATAGTTCGCAGCCAAACTGTCCGGATCATAAATTTCCTCGAGACAGAACAGTTTAGGGTACTCACAAATCTGTTTCCCGTTGGATTAAGACTCGATTACTCCCTTGAGAGGACATCTGGTAAGTGGATGTTGAGAAGAACCGGATCGTGTGTTGGAATGAGACGCCGATGGATACAGCCAAAATGTGGAAGCTTTATGAGAGTCATGGCTGGGTAAAGGGAAAAGATGTTGGTGAAACCAAGATAGTATCTCTGCCACGATATCGCTTGATGGTAAATGATATGTAGAGACAGCAACGCGATAGAAGTCATTCATGAAACATAATATCAAGTACTTGAAATAGCCTTACAACGCACAGCGATTCTTCTGCCTCGTGTCAGAGCTCCGATCTCAATCTAATAAGATCAAACCACCTTCGGGAACAAGCTGTTGTAAAAATTCATGATAGGATTCATTGAAGGTGTAGGGACGCCTCCCCCTAGCGCTCAACAAAAAGTGGCACATCAAACCGTGCGAGAAGCTTGAACCGTCTGCTACTACTAACAAACCAGTGACACCCAATCCGTAGCCATAGCCGCATACCCGAGTTCACTGGTCAATTCAACTCACCTCATCCTAGTGGTTCGTGATAGATCTCTGAATGAGGAAGCCAACGACAGTTTCATTATGTAATCGGTTGGCACATCACCACGTTGGTTTTCCATGGCAAGATTTCCTAGATAGTAAGCTCATCCGAGAACATACCGTCAGCGAACATTAACACCATTGTTACGAACATACGTTTCCACAGTGAACCCATCTCTGGAAACCCCTCCATATACTGATGAATTAGACTGTTTCTCTTGCACAAAGTTAGCTCATAGCTGAAAGGGAACAAGTGCAAAAAAATCCATAGCCGTGCCATAAATAAACGAGAAAGGAGATTTGCGAGAAACGATATACATGGCTTTTGGCCCTCCTGGTCACCCTTAGGATAACTGAGTCCTGGTATACGAAAGACAAACCCGTCAGATTGTCGTACCTTGGGAGCAACAAGCGGCGAACACCATCGCCTATTGACTGCTAAATCTTCTGTTGATGAGGTACCATGAGAATCTGATGATATTGAGCCCCCCAAGTACTCCTCTGCACTGAATGGCTTGCAGAGAAATATGTTCAGGTAAATGAATAGCTGAACAGTGTGATTAACTCACCACAAAGCATGTGTCTTGTTGCCACTCCAATAGAATGCAACCACAATTGATTAAAACCATGGGGATATGGTTTCAATTAAACCTGGGATGTATGGAGGAGATGTATATAAATATTGCTATGATGTTTCTGTAGCGATGGAATGTATCTATACTATTTCTGGACTGAGTATCTGCAGTCTGATGGTGGCATAGGCCCATTTTGGTTCCATCTAAGTGCTGGTCCAGGGAGGGGCAATCAGTAAGGTAGACAGTCAAGATGACTGTAGCTGTTATGACTAAGGGAGGAGGGGGTACAGACATGGGGACATGAGTAGGAAAGAGGGAACTGATGGGTATGGGGAAACCAGCAGGTATATGCACTGGAAATGAAGGAAGGAAGGAAAATGGAAGAATCTAATGATGTAACATAAAATTCTATGGAATGGGTGTGTCCTGAGGGGAATTGGATAGGTATGTAGAGTAATAATGAGCAATGAATGACTTCCTCTACCGGCCAGATAGTCCAGATGGAAAGTCTCGAGACATGATTTTTAAAATTAAGACCCAATCCTGTCCATCATTGTTATGAACTTGGTTGATAAAATTGCAACGTACGGCTTCATGGATCCTGGGCTTAATGAGAGACTACCGAAACTGCGATTTCACTTGTCAGGTGACATTAATTATGCTGGTACTCTGCCCCTATGTAGTCAAAACTGAAAATCGAACTATTGTCGAGAAATTTGCACGATACTTCTTTCCTCTGCTAGTTCACTCACATCTAGGAAGTGGCACTTGCGTGGCAGGCCGGGTCAAAGTCCCTTTGGCAAATCACTAGCGGCACTCACCGACTAGTTTTGTGAGTAAGCAAGTAGGTAAGTGACGGGTGAGCAAAACGAGGACTTGTCTACAAACCTCCCAACACTTCAGCGTTCACTGATAGTATTGAAGTTGTTTTGAAGATCAGATGGAAGGGCAGCACATTACCTAGATGCTGAGTAGTATTCAACCCTATATGTGCGGTATTATGGCAGCAGTACGATCAAGAAACACACAGCTACAAGGGAATCAGAGAAAACTGTTGCTTGTTTGTAAGTTGATCATGCCACATATACATGGTTGATAGCAGGATAGCAGTTGCAGACTTCCTGGTTATACTATAATTAGCGACAGTTTTAAATCTACACGGATAGGTGATACATGGTTCTACGACGAAATGTCATAAATTACGGTCCTGAATGGGTGATCGCTGGCAAGTTTGCCAGACTTCCGATGACTTTCTCTGCAATTTCTTTGAATAGTGTATGCGTCGGTGTTCGTCGATAGCCATCCAGAACGGCGAATCCTGTTTCCTCCGCACCCCTCGCTATTTGTCCATTAGCAAAATTTGCTTCGTCCACTCCATCCTCTTGTTCTTGTCCTCCAGAATCCAGTAATGTCACTAGTTGAGTGTCAATCGGTAAAGGACCCAAAAAAGGGACTCCCTCGCGTCGCGCCAACTCCTCACCCCCACCAGTGGAGAACACGTTTGTGATTTCACCACAGCATGGACAAGCGTATCCACTCATATTCTCTACAAGTCCGAGCACAGGTAGAGAAACAGCCCGTGTGAATGTGATACATTTCATCGCGTCTGTAAGTGCGACGACTTGCGGAGTGGTGACAAGGACGGCGGATAACCGGGACTGAGCCTGAATTGGAGCAAGGTGCTCCATGAGCGACAAATGTTCATCAGAAGTCCCTAGAAAATCAATGAGCGAAGTTCTTTAAATTATTCACGATCACTAACCAGGCGGTGTGTCCACCACTAGATAATCTAGCTCTCCCCATCGCACGTCGCTTAAAAACTGACGAATCATTGCGTTTTTTTTCGGGCCACGCCACACTACCGAATCCTGCTTCCGCTTTAACAGGAAGCCTACACTCATGCATGCAAGACGAGCCGGAGCACCATCAGCGTACACTGGGACCCATCCATCTGAGCTCTGATGTACGCCATGTTTGTCTACCCCAAGCATGCGCGGGATAGAGGGACCAGTAAGATCTATATCAAGGATCCCAACGCGGGGCAATTGCCCCGAGGACGAGGATGAGGGTGATGTGTAAAGCGAGAGCGCGAGCTGGGTTGCCACAGATGATTTTCCGACGCCACCTTTTCCACTGAGAACGATAATGATATTCTTTACATTTTGTAGCCGTCGTGAGACAGGCGTATCGTTCAACGCCATTCGGGTGGACGAGCAAGTTACGAGTTTGGCAAAAAGTAGTGCTGCCAAATCCGGTAACGACGCGTGACAAAGTCACTGAACACACTTTTGCACCTCACGATCCTTAACGACCACATACCCAATAGCATATACAATGTCTGAAAAAGTATTCTCAATACAAGGCCAGGGCTTACACCTTAACACAGCCGACGACATTGAGCCACACCTACAGCGCCTTGGCGCCATCTCTGGAACCGTAGAGGAGATACACTTCGGTGGTAACACCATTGGGGTTGAGGCGTCCTTGGCGTTAGCGAAGGTCTTGATGAAGCTTACGGCATTAAAAGTGAACCTTCGCTTTTACACTCCTGTGTTTCCGTGTCTAATCAATTCTCCAGGTAGCAGATTTTGCAGATATCTTCACCGGACGACTGATCTCCGAGATACCCCAATCTCTTTCTGCGATATGTAACGCTCTCAAGGATAGTTCTACACTTGTCGAGCTCAACCTCTCTGACAATGCGTTTGGTGGCCGATCTGCGGAACCCATGGTTCCTTTTTTGACCCAAAATCGAACCTTCCAAGTCCTCAAATTGAATAACAATGGGCTTGGTGTATCTGGAGGCACCACTGTTGCCAAAGCCCTCTTGGAATCGGCGCGATTGAGCCACAGTGAAGGCAAACCTTCCAACTTACGCGTCGTTGTCTGTGGCAGAAACCGGCTCGAGAATGGCAGTGCGCCAGTATGGGCAGAGGCTTTCGCTGCACATGGTGGCCTTGTTGAGGTCAGACTACCTCAGAATGGAATCCGACCTGAGGGGATCGAGAAGCTCGCCGCAGGACTCTCGAAGAATCCCCACCTGGAATATCTCGACTTGCAGGATAATACAGCAACATCAAAGGGCAGTCGCGCAATTTCAAAGGCGCTCTCGTCGTGGCCCCGATTGCGAACACTCAACCTATCAGATTTGTTACTTGGTGCGCATGGAGGCATTGCACTCTCGCTTGCGTTGGGACAGGGAGCAAATACCTCATTAGAGACTTTGAAGTTGCAGTACGGAGAACTGGATAGACGGGCGTTGGATATTCTCGCAAAGTCAATTCATGACCACTTGCCAATGCTGACGACACTAGAGCTGAATGGGAACAAAGCTGATCCTGAGGACGAGTGCATTGAAAATATCAAGGCCGCTTTAGAGTGGCATGGCCATGGAGATGCTCTCGATGAGCTCGATGATATGGAGGATGTGGATGAAGAAGAAGAAGAGGAGGAGGGGGAAGAGGAGGAGGAGGAGGAAGGGGAAGAGGAGGAGGAGGAGGAAGAAGGAGAGGGAGAGGAGGGCGAAAAAGAAATCACCGACACCAAAAAACCTGGCGATCAAGATACAGATACCCTTGCGGATTTGATGGGTAAAGTTACTCTTAACAGCGGTTCGCCATAGATACATGTTTCCTAGTGTTGCGGAGCGACCATTTCATGTTTCTCTGTAGATAATGGGTGCAAACTTTCACGCAGGTGGCAGAACCTGTAATTCAACTAGATATCGGACAGGAGCCTGACTATGCTATCATCAGCCAAATTTCTCGTCGGTTTGACCCATCATTCACCGCTCTTTTCAATAGCCCAGTCTCTTGAAGTACTAATCCATGATGCTTCTTTGTTTCACATTGCCTTAATCATAAATGGTCAGAGCTCTGGAAGAATGCATCTCCCCATAGGCTGATGGACAGGCTATTTGGTTTCGATTTTCTTCGTGTGCCTACTAAATTATCGGAAAACAAGCTATTGCTCCCTGATTTTACTCAAATTTTGCTGTGTTCTGACGTTACATTCCATGGTGGCGTGTGTTCTACCATGGCGAACCTTTCGTCATCTCTAGCTTCATAGGATCCATTGAGTGATGCCCTTGGGGAAGAATACTTCTGCTACTGCCGTCCTAACGTCGTGCGCATCACAAATCACACCTGCCAGCGGCGGTATGTACTCCCTCCTCTTTGACCATGAACTCAGTCAGTACAGATACTATATCCCCGGGTCGGCACACAATTCAGTTTGCTAGCCAGGTTGTTGTTCTAGACTCGATTAGGATATACTAGGATAAACAAATGAATCCGACACTAGATCGATTTGTCTCAGTAGTTCCCAATCAAGCTGCATTGTCTTCCAATAAGCACTCAATGCTTTGATGAGGAAAGACTGTCATCATGCTTTTCACCCACTTTGGGCCCGGGCCGGATTCCTGAAGCCGTTCCCAATGCTTTGTAGTTGAAGCTGCAGTTGCTTCCCCAATGTGGTGTTTTCGATAAATGAGGAAATTAATAATGCTTAGTTGCGATCGCCCTTGCACGCCGCGTTAAACGGGTGGCTGGATGCGGTACACCTGGCAGTGGAGGTGAGAGGAATGCGAGGGTATTTATTCTGAAAAGTAGCGCAGTTAGAACATGGTCGGAAGTTGATACTGAGACTCCGACGGAGTTACGACGCGACGGGCAGCGAGCTCAGAGATTTTCTGCTTCTGCCTTCTCGACCATTGTCCCTGTCTGTCTCAAAATCCAAACCCCCCTCTGTGCTTGTGACATTACTTTGGCTGGGTCAACACGTGTTGGTCGTCGCCGATGTACAACAACTTTCAGATAGACAACAGCATCGATCACGGCATCTCGATGTCGGACAACTCTCAGTTTGAGCATCATCAGCTACACGCTCAGCAGCACCAATTTTCGCAGCAGCCAGACCAGCAGCCAGCTATGAATCCCATCAAACATCCTACTTCATCCTCGAACACTCCTGGGTCGTCTGCCTCAACGTCCAACGCGCAGGACGCGAACGGTACGCCTGGCCCTTCCTCATCCGCCGGGAACGTTTCGTCTCCTCCCAAACCCGCGTATGGATCGGGCGAGCCTGACGATGGGTATACCCTTGTATTCGCGAACCTGGAGGAGTTCCAGGCCTGGCGCGCGAGAGAGGAGGAGGAAAAGATCGTCGAATTTGTAAAGGGTGATACACATGGGAGCAAGGCTATCCCCCCTCGCTTCAAGGATCACACCAAGCTCGTCTGCGCCAGACATACCCGGAGTGGGCGGAAGAAGTATGTCAAAAAGTTTCCTGAGAGGCAGAGGAAGTTACCAAGCAGGAAGGTGCGCGTCAGGATGGTGAATTCGCAGGGCAGACCCGCTCTGATTGATGTTAGATCGAAGGCGATGGTTGCCCAGCATCGATAAGCTACAAGACATTCTTCCATACAGATCAAGTCCGTGCATGCTGTAAGTCTTTCTCCAGCTGTTACAGCCCGTACAGCGTTAATCGTCTTCCCCAGATAACGATAAACACTCACATGAAATCGGCGAAGCCAACCTTCTCTTCACGCGGCGTGGGCGGAAGGCTGTGCAAGATAAGGGCAAGCTCAGCAGCTTCCGGACTACTCTGCTGAACGGCTCCGGGACACTTACTCTCCACCCCAACGGTGCCACTAATCATACTAATCATCAGAATGGCATCGCTGGTCCTTCGTCTATACCGCACGATCCAAACATCTCGCCCTCTCTGCAACACTCACATCAATCTCACCCTGGCCTACCACATCGTCCACAAGGATCGATGCCAAGCACAGCTATCTCCCTCATTGCCCCACTCCCTGTCCCACCATCTGCACCCACACACCCAGCCGATGTCTCGCAAGAGCGGTGGGATCGCATGGGTGTCCTTTTCGCAAGTATTCGCCAACATGCGCGTGGATTCGAATATCCAGGGCCTAGCGTCGCGGCGCTGGAGAGTGTACTAATTCGTCTTTATTTGGAGAGTCCGTTAAGCAGCGGGATGGGCTCCGGTGGCTTGTCGGGACCCGGGATAAATCCCTTGAGCGACGGCGGACCTGGATCATCATGACTCATTTCACGCCTATGTTTTTCCTCTGCTCGAGTTCACGTATTAAGATGGTCTGGGGCCTGTAAGTCAGGGGTATGTAACAATAAAATACCAATAGTGTATCCTTTAAATGTTGGTACAACCACCTATGCTTCTGTGGCCCATTTAGGATCGAAGTTAAAGTCCTTATTATTGCGTTATCTGAACAGAGATCCAAATAATTACACCGTGCTGTAGTTATCCACAACAATCCTTGCTTCCTGTCCATGATTCCTCAAACGCAGCCCCTACAGGATCGCTAGAACACCTATGACAACACTGCTAACGATGGTCCCCAATGCCGCAACGCCCCGAGCAGACAGCATCGGATCGAACGCACCATTCAGAGGTGTCGATGTTGTACCCGATCCACCCGCGGATGCCGAGCCAGTGATTGGTGTCGCAATCGGCGAAGTGGGTGAGTACGACACACCATTGACGTTCGCAGCAACTTGGAACACCGATCCTCCCCCGTACTCGTAGAACTGGAAATGCGACCGTCAAAATCAGCGTCACGAAGACGGGATGAAGGATACATACGTCTACTAGGAGGAAGTTGGGTGGGCGCCCGTGAGCAGCTTGGCATGTACTGACTTCCTGACCAAGTGAGCCGGGACCGCTGACGGCGTTAGTGACGTTGAGCTGGTTTTTATTGGGGGTCGGGAATGTGAAAGAGCCAAAGGTCGTGGTCTGATGCCAATCGGTATCAATGGAAGGCCTGGTAAAACGAGGGGAGAAAGAAAACCCACTTGGTCGAGGAAATGGTTGATGGTATTTAACTGATTAGCTGGAACGCCGTTGGTGCGGTTGATACTGCAAGAGAAGCTGGCATCTGTGACATCGAATGGTGTCTCCCACATATTCGAGAACTCTAGTGCACCACGTCAATTGGGATATGAACGGAATTGAAGGAGTCACACCATCGATAATGTAAGGAACTTGGGTAAAATCCGCCTGATTATCCAAAAATGTGACAACTCGCTTGCCAGAGTCAATCATTGCTGTTATACATGACATACTCAGCAGAGCTGTGGCAAATTTATTACGCCGATACTCACAGCCAAGGGTAGGCCAGTCGGATATACTTAAGGAAGCTTGTGAAGGTGAGAAGGAGACAGTATCAAGCTTAGCAGATTGGTATATCAACTGCCATTGTGACGGGGGCTGATTATTGACGTTGACGATCAGGATGGTGACCACTGTCAGCATTGGAGTGAACACAAAGGGGAATGGTGTCAACGGACCAGACTGACCATCGTTGGGATTCGCATCTACCCATTTCTTGACCGTCTGTAGATAAGTGACGGCCAGACCGGCATCTTTCAATGTCTGGTGTGCCGATGTGAGAACACAGTGGGCGTAAGATAAATGAATGGGCGTACACAGCTGGTGTGGCAGAGGTGAATGCCATCTGACTGTTGCAGTGCCTGGACCTGTAATAATCGTACGCCATCGTTCAATTGCTGGGTCACTAGATGCTACATCAGCCATCATCATCCGAATGGGTATAAGAGTGTGCAAGGACTGACCATCATAGTCCTGGTTTGACGACACTAGACACCACGAAACAGTCTGAATTCGAGAATTAATGCAGGGTGGAATACGGCGGCTCACCATCGGTGCCAACGGCGTACGAATCATGGGCACCGACAAACGTGACGTTTCCGTAACTTCGTGGGCAGAGCTGCGCGCTACGGGATAAGCCATCACGAGCGAGATCATACAACGCCTCGATATACCTCAGCATGTCCGTTGCATATAGTAGCACGGCGAGAAAGCGAAGCAGCAATAGCAGGGAAAGCGAAAGTGCAGAGGAGAGCAGCGGCCCGCGCCAAAGGGGGGAATAACATAACTGATCGACGGTCGGTGAACCCAAATAAATGAAATATAGATGCCTGCAAATGTAGCGAGTGACAAGATCAAGGAGAACTGGCGACAGGGAGAGAGTGGAAGTGGCGGTAGAGAGGTGGAGCCTCAGAACAGCCTGCTGTCAGCAGCTCTCAGTGTAAGCGGTGCCGAGACAACTGCGGAACCTAGGGTCCAGATATAGATAGACCATGCGGAAACATTTCACGAATCAGAATCTTGTGCTTGACAGGATGGCCAGCCGAGCACAGACAAGAAATGGACTCGAGCAGCAGACTCTCCATTCACATATATTTCCTGATTAGGAAATCGCTGTAAAAATTCTCATTTGCTATCTATATATTTACTCTTAAGAACCGGGGAGAAAAATGTACATGATCATCATCAGTAAGAATATAGGCCAACTGCAGTCCTCAATGCAGCATAATCGGAAGTACCCAATCCAGTGACCTAGAAAGCGGATGAGATATAAACGAGCAAAGATGTGCCCAACTCACCGGATCCCAACCCGCAGTGGCCTGCCAAAGACAGAATTAATTGCCACATAAATTTCAGAATGTCACAGGAGAATACATACCGGGAAGCCATTGGTGTTGCAGCCTGGATTGCTGCCCGTCGTGATGTCGTTGAAGATACCGGGATTCGCATAAATGAAGGGGTTCAGGAACCCGAGAACGGGCCTCCCCGCTGCAATAAGCTGAGCATTGAGCAATGCGATGGTGCTAGCAAAGATGGGGGACGAGCACGATGTCCCTGCAACAGTCCCTTGCCGGCCTGCGTTGAAAATCACGACGTGTTCACCTTGTGCGGCGACATCAGGGAACGCACGGCCAGACTATTGGAGAAGTGTTATCAGCAATTATACATGGACATCTTAAGAAGGGATGACCCTGTTGAACAAGCCAGCATTGGCAGTGCCGATTGTGGCTAGATATCTAGATACGGCTGACGCTTGGTAAGAAGGGATGGAGAAAATGTTGGAAAACCCTCCGGAAGAGAAGCTGGCTGAAGTCTCTGGGCGAATACCAGTAGTGGCCCCAACCTACATTAATTAGCTGAAGACATCCGAATCGTTCTTCGGACATCACTCACAGAGGTCACGAAAGGGCATCCGGAAGGGAATGATGGGATAAACGTAGTGCAAGGCTGGGCCTGAGTGCCTGACACCCCACCATCACCCGAGGAGAAGAAAATAGAGACACCACGGGCGCCGAGCTGCATATATGCATTACACAATGAACTGCAATAGGGGGCTAGCATTGGTCGCGAAAGTAATTTTGGTTGGATAAAACCCTTACTTGGCGATAGACGTGGGAATCCCTGGTTCGTTGAAACCATAGCTGGTCGTTAGAACTTTGGGAGGTGAGGGCTCGCTGAGGAGGAAATTGATAACGTCGAGGAAGCCGCTAATCCCGTCGGTATTCTGTGATCCAACAGAGATGAATGTGACTGGTACGCCGCCAGCAACACCCACGGTATACTGGGTGTCCAGATTCTGTGGGGGAAAGATGAGGTAGTTGCAATTGGTACTGGGGAGTTATCTAAACAAACGTACGGCCTCTATGCCAGCCTGAGCTGGAGACTGAGGGTTAGAACCACCATCGATGGTTTGGAGAGCGAATGTAGTCGTGGGGGGGAGATCTGGACGGTAGGTCTTGAGGAAACTCTTATAACCAAATTTGAAATGAACAAAGACTAGTGGAAAGTAGCCGGGAGAGAAAGGAACTCACTGTGAGATCCGCTTGTTGGGCGAACTGGTTAATAAATCCAGTGACAGCGATCTGGCTGGCATTTTGACTTGGCACTGAGGGAGGAATACCATACTGTGCTTGGACTAACCAACCACTTAGACCGAGTAAAAACCAAAGAATGAAATGCGTACGACATGCAGGTGTAACTAAAGTTGCACATGATGCTGGGACACCATCGGGTGTGATATTGGTGCCTTGTGGAACAGGGGTAAATACCGACGGGGGGCCTCCCGTGAGCACCGGGAAACTAGAAAAAAAGAGTCAATGGTACGAATATACTGAATTGAAGATGCGCACGCTGTCGTGGGATGGACGAATTCAATGTGGCTCGTGAGAGCAGCGGGAATTGAGAATGATAGTGTACGAATGGCTTGCTCTCCCGTGGCCTGGTGCGTGAAGACGAAGAAATCAGCGGCAAACAGTTCGTTAGCCTGTGCAACGGAGATGGAGAAACTGATCATATCCCCGGAAGGAGAGTCAGGAGTACCCGTCAAGCCGTTGGCGGAAAGGAATTCGTTCACGGCGGTAGTTGTCTCGGGTAAGGGTGCAACAAATGCCTCTACCTGAAAACGAGTATGAGCCATCATCTGTCGCATGGTAGGTGAATTAGTTACTGTACCTCTGCCTTGGTCAAGTGTTGTCCGTAAAAGTCACTCGATGGGGTTGATACATCGAACAACGCCTTCTCGAGCCCGGGAATGTCGTTGGACACGAGAGCCATGCGCAGATTCAGAGTTGTAGCTGCTGTAGCGGCGCCATTCTTCACAAAGCCTTGGGGCACGCTCTCGCGACGATCGAGAACCACGAGGTTACGAGGGGCGGGTTTCGCAAACGCTAGCGTCAAGACAGAAAACAGACAAGTGAAGACAGATGTCGCAACCATTGCGCCTGAGAGAAAGTGCAGTAACGAGGAAGAGGGACTGTTCAGATGAAGTACTAGGGCATTTATATGGTCGTCCCCTCCTGTCTCGTGAGGAGGCGTTCTATTCAAAGGAGAGAAAAACGTGTGAGCTACATTTACTGTGAGGCCATTGAAACCTGTCAAACTGATATTATTCGAGACATATTCAGTGTCTGTGTTATTCAAATTATCCCTTTGGTCCCTGAGGGACGAGCTGTAAAGCAGGACTACTCAGCTATCCTCTAGGAGAACAGATGGTCACCGACGTAACACGACAGTTCCGAGCTATCTCCAAATCCTAAAGATTTAATTTCAACTGTCGGGCTAGGAACAGTTGCACGGGAGATGCAATGAGATAAATTTAGAGCTCGGGAGACGAATTGTGTCAATGGCAATCGTGATGCATGTTGTGTCCAAAAGAGCTGTAAGTCATCATCCAAGCACCACATTGGCAGCTAGCCGAAATTTTCATAGCACAGCACGAGTCGGAGAAAAAAATTAAAGAAGATACATTTTCTGCGAATTCGGGACTCATTATATGACTTATGAGCCGTAGGCGCTGATGCTTGTGCAACTGATTCACACGGTCTGAAGTGACCTGTATATCAATTCAGTTTCCGAGCGTCTTATCTATGGTTCTTGTCCCAGGGACAGACGATAGGTGGATCTAGCACCTGTACACCCCCTAACTCAAAGTGCTGGCTGGATCCATGCCATTTGTTTCGAAAATTTCTCCTCATAAGGCTTAAGAAAACTGTAATAGGGGGTATTTTAGACTCATACAGTGTACATAATACAATATAGGAGGTATTAGTAGGGTAAATCTATGGTTTTTGAATATATGAGGTAATATACGATGTCCATGATATTTCCAATTGGGCCATGCTGCCTTTGCACTTGTCAATCCCTGAGGATGAATCAAGTGGAAAGTACCATATTTGTGAGCCCTTTATTACCAAAATCAATGAAAGCTGAAATCACCTTTGAATTTGCTGGGGACATGATTGAAATATGCAAAGATGTTCTTCTCCATTACTTCAAGATCAGATGTGTGTTAAGTGATCCAAAAGTGATACATATTGGCCCCCCAGTATGGTTCAATGATATTTGATCCACAGTGGAATTTTGGATAGAATCACAGATGTGGCCATGCACTGTAATATTGCTAAGAATGATATTGCTAGTAGTGATGAGGTTCCTAGTGTTGGGGATCAGGGGATTCTCCCTTAGGATTCCAGATGACTTCTGAACTGGATCAGTAGAGAAGATCCAAACCTCTCCTCTCAATAAAAAACCCAACAAAATCAGTCTTAAATTGACTACCAAAAAATATCATAATATTTTGGCTGGCCATTTAAGAGTGAATTACTTATGGTAATT
>QLPI01055224.1:0-11030 GCA_003314275.1 Chroogomphus rutilus
TGGCCACTCGCTGACCAACTTTCAAATGCTTGACATCCGGCCCGACTAGCATAACGAATTCAGCCATTGTCTGTATAAAGCGATGCAGAGTGGTGACCTTTGGCAACGACTCCAGAGGATTCATGTCCCAAGACCTAAGCGTGGGATAAGAAAACCTATAGTTGACGGCACAGGAGTCACGAGAAGTTCACCATGGGCTTCTCCACCACAAAGTCACCTATGCGCCCGTCGACAAGATAATGAATCTGTAGTTCGGAACGAATCAGTCACCCCTTGTGTAGCAGGATAATGGCAGCATGGACGCACATCGGATCCACAGATCCCTGTAAGAATTGATATTAGCCTAGGTCGAAGCCCATGAGGTCAGTGAACATGCCAGTTTTCTTCACTTCGACCAGTACATCATCGCGCGAAACTTGGAAACATGTCAAAGTTGCCAGTTCACTATATTCTAGGGGAAAGTGTCTCACCTTCAGGAATGGGCCGAGGTTCAAAAGTAGTATCGTTGATTCCACGAAGTACAAAGGACTTGTTGTCTGACATGGTGATGGATGGAGTGATAAGAAACGATATATATACTCACTACGTCTATCATCTGCCTCATTCGGTCACGAGTAAGACCTGTTAATTATACGGACCGGGCTGTCACAGGTAATTGACTTCGGTGGGTATCACGGGTCCGCTTGCACAAATATTCCGACGAGAAAGCAGGTTTTACATGTTTCGTGAAGTGTTAAATGCTACTGAGGTTTCAGTGTGTGCGCTGTTATAATTTTTAAGTGATATAAGAGGAGTTTGGTATAGTGTAATAAAGCTCAGAAAAAAGGTGTGTACCACTGAATTATTCATTATAGGTCCTAGCTGATAGGGTTGATTCTGACTTTCTGATCTTCTAGTATTCATTCCCTATTTCCTGCAATCATAATGGCTTTTTACTCTTATGTTATCTAGTTAGGTTTTAAACCACATTCCCTCCATTTATCCTAATAGTTCTGATATCCTTGGATTAACCTGGATAGCTGTGGCCTATCAAACGTTTGTATACCTTACCTGTATTATAAGTCTGCATATATCTCCTTGTTCTTTCTTTAAATATTAGTCTAGTTCAAGTCCTATGTCTAGTCCTCTAGCACTTACAGAGAAAAAACCAGCTTGAGGACCTAATGACAGGTGAAAATTTAAAGGTCATGTTGGTGGTTTGCACTATTCGTTACGAGACATTATCACCAGACTTCGAGACTTCTCGTCGCGGTCGCGATCCATAGCTTAGGTCAGACCAAGAGGTCGTGATCGAAGGATGTACGAGCAAGTCTCTAGTATTCTGAGACAAAGTAGTATAGCCTGCGAGTATGCCTTCGGTATGAATTAAATGTCTGCAATGAATCTATCAGGGGTCCGTGATTCGCCAAATACACCTAAGATACACAACAAGTCCACGTTCGAAGGGGTCTCAGAGACTATTGGCGTCACGCGTGACATGTCGCGGTCTGGCATGATTAGAGGCCCGGAAGTTGAAACACGGTCTAGAGCTTGCTGGTTGCAGGTAGCCCAGCATATAAAACAGCTGCTCCCAGAAATGGCCTTGAAACCTTTCTTTTTTCTTGTCAACGGCGGTCTCTACCTATGGGTCACGTCCCCAATCATCTTGCAGGCCAACGTGTCGGTAATAATCGCATCGAACTTGTTTCCCTCCTGGGCGAGGGATCTTATGGAGCAGTCTATCGGGGTTTTATTCACCGTGGTGGGGGCAGGAACCCCAAGCAATGTGCGGTAAAGGTTTTGCGCATTGCACTCGATGAACGCAGCTTCGTACGCCAGCGCCTGGAACTCGAGCTGCATAAGCGGGTCAGTGACTGCGACGGTGTCGTCACCTTGTATGAGACATTTAGGGAGAGAAATTACCTGTTCATTGTCATGAAGCTCTCCCCGGACCGTGATCTTTGGTACGCGATCCACAAAAAGTTATACCTCGGAAACGATACCAAAATAAAGAACGTATTCACCCAAGTTCTCGATGCTGTAGAGTACTGTCATTCTCATAGGTATGTTTATTTTGTCTCAGCAAGCGAGGACCTGACCATGGGTTCAGCGTATTCCATCGCGACATAAAACCTGAAAATATCCTTCTCTGCGAGGGGGGTCATAAAGCGTTGCTTTCAGATTTTGGACTTGCCACCCCTAACTGCATTAGCACAGAGATGCGCACAGGTTCTCCTTGGTATATGAGCCCCGAATGCTGGGGTGCATTATCCAATAATAAACCTTATGCCACGGCTCCCAATGATATATGGTCATTGGGCATTCTACTATTAAATCTTACATGTCGCCTAAAAGCCCCTTGGAGTGTTGCCGATCTAAATGATCGATTTTTCAGGGTAAGTTCAGGACTTCTACAATCAGATCTCTCGCTATATTGACTTGCGCCTCTCAGGAATTTGTCAAACAACCATATCTATTTAGATTATTTGCTCCATTATATCCCGATGTTCATGATATTCTTTCACGCGTATTCTTGATAAACCCCGCAGAGCGTATAAACATCAAGGACTTAAAAGCTGCAATTCAGAAGATTAAGCATTTCGGTATCCCCACACGTCGGCTTCCTGAATACTATAACCACCAACGCCAAGCATTGAGGGTCGCGATAGCTCCTACTACATTACATCCGTCGGCTTTCACGCCTGCTTCGCCTACTTGTGACCAATCCAACCGACAAAACCAAGCCAAAGCGTCCAGGCCTGGAAGGATTGGAAGGGTACAGCCCAAGCCGCTTAAGACCATCCGAAAGATTATCCCATCAGTGAAGGAATCTATTAAGCTACAAGCTCATCACAGCATAAATATAACGATTCCTTCGCCGGTAGTTCGACGAAATTCAAGAACACTGCCATTCCCATTGGTGTCCCCATCCACTGGCTCATCGATAGACTCAGATGGACCGGTGACGCCTCAGATGCATGTGGTTGCAGGTGGCGAGATACCAGAAAGCAATATTAACGATTCCCTTCAAGTGGACACACTTGGTTTCCTCCAACCCTCAACTGCCATTACAGTACCAATAATTCCGGTGAACAAATGTGGGGAACTCGCTGCGCCTGAAAATACATGGCAGAGTATCTTAGACACGATGAACAAATGGTAGATGTTGCACTCCCACGAACAACACCACTTTGTCTTCCACATGGTCACACCATACAATATGAAGAAAGTTTATCGAGATCTCGTAGCATTGTTTTTCACAAAGTAGTTAACATTAACATAGAGTACTATGGTTGATATATCTATAGGAGGCCCAATCGTATCAGATATGTCAAGACGAAAGGTCATAGATATCAAACAATAAAACAGCTCGGATACCGTTGTAGTAGGCAGATCATTACACCTGAGGCGTTCCGACATTAGGTCATAAAGGTTGTCGTCATCGCTGCTCCTTCTTTGCCACAAAATTGTATATGTATATAAGTGAGACTCACGAGGAAGGAAAATAATAGTGCAATGTCAAGTTGGCATAGGCGTGAAGAACGCAAGGGAATAAGGTTTATCATCGTCGGGAGGTCATTGGAGTACGAGCCTATGACGACCACTTGGTCCAAGTTCACACCTGGAGATGAGAAGTGAGTCATAAGTTTGATGATGATGATGATGATAAATGAAGACGAAAAGGGATATGTCCAAAGGCTCAGCTACCGTTGTAGAAAAAAGTCACGACTCTTCGACCTGAGAGGCCGAGCGTTCCTCCAGTGTGAATATATATGTCATCACCGCCATATGGAAGTCTAGGAGTGAAATGGAAAGGAAAGGAAAGATGATCTTACCGTAAAGTATAACAGTGAGTCTGTGAACGGGTTCCACAAAGGAGAAAAAAAACTTTCCAGCCTTATATATTCGAGCGGAATCAGATGTTATGTAATATTGTTACATAATACCTACTACTTAGACGAGGCATTCCGTCGCTTTCATTATCTTGGAATTCAATTGAGTCGTCCATGCCATGGTAATCACAATACTTCACCGATCACATTAAACCCAATACACCGGCTATGAGTCTGTGAGTGAGACTCCATTCTCTTAATTATCACAAATTACAAATCACATCCTAATTTGGTCTGAGATGAGTTTTAAGTAATCGTGGTGGGACCTCAAAGTCTCAAAGTTCGGATGTTTGATGCAGTCAGGTGAATCTGAGCAATTAAACCTTAGGTACTCACACAATGTGCTGACAGTAATTCAAGCTGCTTGGAGGCAAATAGAAGGGGGAAGTGGCTTGACCCATTTAAGTGTGTGCTGAAAGTCATTCATGCAGGCAAACGACAGCAACCATAAGCATAAGCATATGTCACATAGCATCGATTCAGAAGCATAGGGACATGAGAGACTATTTTATTGGGTTGGGGCTTCAATCTTGAACGACTTTCCCCTTTTCCGACACGTAGACCTGGGTTAAAAAACGATTTGGTGAGCTACGCATAAATAGAATAAAATATGCACATACACCATCCAGGAACTGTCAAAAGAGATATTTAGCTGATATTTATTATGGAAACGAATGCAGCCACGGACCTTTCGAATATCCTTGTTCCGGACACGACAGGCACCTTGAATCGATGCAGCTATGCAGAATCAATAGGTTATAACGTCCATAGACACTCAGACTTGACATACCAGACTGCGAAACATTTTCGATGTCGTTACCCTCCAAGACAATTTCATCTTTTTGAGCTTTTGACTCGATGACCGTCACACCTTCAAGCATTTTAACGTGCCGTACAATCTATCAGAGAATTTAGTCAAGGAAGGCACCACTGTAGATAGGAAATGACCTTCTCGCCTAGGAAATTCCGAATCTCTAATGCTTTGCCATCATCCTGGATGATACAGTTGATGGGGAAATGTGCATATACCGCGCGCATTTTGTATGCGAATCCCTAGGGATAAGTTAGCAGATGGACAGCAGATTGAGGGACTAAGGTTCACCTTTGTAACGCCAGTGATCATGTTGAGTATTAAACTCTTTATTGTCCGTAGGCAGGCAACATGCTTCCTGCCGCCTTGCCAAACCGCCAACAGAACTTTGTTGGTCTTGCCCTTGATGAGTTGAATGTCCATGTTCACATGGCGAACATTCTTCGTGATTTTGCCTCTTGGGCCTTCGACAGTTATTAAGCGCGACTTGATGGCAATAGTGACCCCTTCAGGAATCTCGAGTTCTTCAGTCTGGAGAACGTCACGCATCTAGAATGAGATGTTAGCAAGTGTACATCGTGATACGCTAGACGCAATCCATCGTCTTCCACCCAGTGTCTTTCAGGAATTTCTTCACAAATGTAGCAGCTACACTCTGTAGATCACGAACGACGACACAGATGGGAATACTCACAGTTGGTGTGTTACAGGTGTCGAGGACAAGAAAAAAGCTAGCGAAATCTGAGCTTGGCACAAGCGGCGCTTGGTCGGAGAAATGGTGCCAAACAAATACAAAGATTTGACAACATCCCTTGCTTTCTACCATCACCACTTGGCCGTAGTAATAAGCGTTCTGTTACGACTTACAACGAAAATTTGCTTTTGCAACATTGAGAATGTCTTTGCATGGCTATTCCGAAGCATATGGCAACACAGTCCCTGTGGGCTATACCCAGCCAAGTGGCTATCAGTATCAAACACTTCATACCTCTCTCTACGATCCAAATACGTTTCGACAGTTCTATGCAACCCAACTTGCCGCTCTCACCTTCAACTCGAGGCCTATCATCCAAAATTTGTCTATGATTGCTCAGGATTTTTCACGAATGTCGCACGTTGTTGTACAGTGTTTAGAAGCCCACATCCGTAGGGTGAGTGTTTCGAGTCATTCTGTGGAACCATCTCATTGTCGATGTGACACTATGAGCTGGGATATAAAGGGATTTCATTGTGAATGTATCTACGTACAATCCTTAGTTAGTCTAAACACCATCACTGGTTTTCAGTCGAGCTGGCGGCTGCCCCTCGACTGAGTGACGCTTTGTCGTCACTATTTCCGACTGCAAAATTTCCACTATTTTTCGTTCTTTTTCTCTTTATTCTTCACTAATCACGCAAGGCGTGACGTTTCTGCTGACTCATCTTACATACGTCGTGCAGGTTGGACCTAACATCAAGTTACCTGCTTGGTACCTTCTCGATGCCATCTCGAAGAATGTCCCCATACCGTACGCTGGTCTGTTTGCTCCAGTGGTCGCAGATCTCTTCTTGGACAGCTACTATCAGGTTGATCTCAGTACCAGGAGCAAGATGGAGGAGATGCTAATGACTTGGCGTGACGGTGGACAGCATGGGCGAGAGGTCTTTGGTGTGGTGCCACAGGTGGCAATTGAGCGTACAATCTGGCAGTCCACCTCCACTAGTCTTACACCTGTGAGCAGATATTCCATCATCTTTCTACCTTTGCTGACCCTTGATCCCAGGTATCTCGGCCTAATACCGTGTCTAGAACCGCTATTACCACTGTTTCTAAAGATCAGGTTCTTGCTGACCTTGAAGTGACACTTGCCCAACAGCAGCGTAATCTCCAAATCAACCCTTACGACGCAACTGCTAGTCAACATGTAGATGTATTACAACAAGTGTGTATACTTCTCACCGATTCTTCGTCATAATACTTCTACTCATAATAACAGCTTCGACTGATTGTGCAAACAACACATGTAAAACAGCAAGAACTCCAGGCGATAGACAAACAACTTAGACAAATGTCACAACCTACTACTGCTGTGCTTCCCGATCCCTCCCCTCACGTGCCATACGCTGCGTCGGTCCCACCGCCTGCAAAGCCAGCTTATGCTCCGCCTCCCCAGTCTTTGTTTCCTCCTCCTCCTCCTCCTACTTTGCAACCTCAATATTCTAGTTCCTCTGTTGATTATCCAGTTCAAGAGGCCTATCCTTATTCACAACCCGCTCATTCCCAGTCTCCTAACCCATTATCTTTTCTACCTCCAGTTCAGGCCACTACAGTGGGAACATCGTCATCGGAACCTGTTAGGGTTCCATCTGCCAATATTGCGGACCTGTTCAATAGTTTGTTGAAAGCGGGTATTGTATCCACCACTGGTACACCCCTAGCTGCTGGCTCCTCTGCTACACCAAACAATGTGGAAGATGTCAAGTCTACTGATTTAGGGCATGAAGCTTCCAGGGAGTACGAACGGAATATTATGAGCATGAGCATCACATTGACCACATCTGATCTTACAAAGTGCGTGGTGGCATTGCCTTCAATATCGATTCGACTGTTCAATGAATTGCTGTTCAGAAATCGTTCTGGTATTGTTCCATTTCTGTATGAGCGTATGCCTATCCAGTGTAGACAGTGTGCCATTCGTTACCCCGAGGGTTATGTTGGAAAAAAACAGATGGAAGACCATCTTGACATGCACTTTCGACAGAATCAAAAAGCTAGTCAAAACACCGGTCGTGGTCATAATAGAAGCTGGTTCGTTGGAGCAGATGTGAGTTGTCATACTTAAGGCATCTCCCTCTGAATTAAATTTTTAAATTATAATCTAGGATTGGGTGAATGATGTCATGGTAGATGGGAAAGGGAAACGTCGGGCTGATGGCTCTAGTGCGAAAGAGGCCGCAGCAGCAGCAGCAGCCGCTCACGAGGCCAAGCTTCGTGAATCATATGTTGTTGTGCCTACTGGTGACGAAGCAAAGTCGATCCAGTGTCCGATATGCAAAGAGACATTGAAATCCGAATTTTTGGAAGAGGATGAGGACTGGGTGTGGATGAACGCCGTGCGTGTCCAAGGAAGGGTGAGTTTTTATCGTATCATTAAATCACAATTGCCAATTACAACGGAACTAGATTTATCATGCAACATGCTATGCCGAAACATCTACAGCAGATTCGTTAGCTTCTCGTCTTCGTCATGAGGCAGCAGCAGCAGAGCGTAGTCGTTCAGGTACACCCGAAGTGGCTGGTGTTCGATCGACGCCTCCAAGGACAATAGCTATGTCCACGTTAAAAGCAGAAGTTAAGAGACCAATGTCCCCAGAGACATGGTTAACTGGAACGAAGCGTAAGGTTGAAGACGTTGATAACGCGCAAGTTGAAGGTGAAGTGACACCACCGTCAAAGCGAGTCGCATTATCTATTCACAATTAACTTTTACTGGGACTTGGCCTAAGTGTAGTCTTATGATCATGCCTTGAATAGAAAGTAGTTTAATGACTCATATGTACGTAAGCAATCGTTTTGGGATTTTTGCCATGGAAGTCGTTCAGCAACGTATACTCACCCTTCTGGATCGTGACTCTGTCATACCAGATACACGGGATATCACTCTTCCTGAAGACCATCCATCTGCTAGGTCCCAGGATGGGCAACTTCTTATTCTTGGTGCCCTCAATTCCTTGTTGAGCAGAGAAGTACGCGTGTCATAGACCATTCCATTGCGTGTATGAAAGCTTATGTCTACTAATCTGAAGATGATCACGTATACTACGCAGGAAGAAGTACTCCATGTCCTCACGCAGGAAGGTGCACAAATCGCTCAGCAGGGGTCTCACGAAGCACGTGTCTGGGCTGCTGTTCCTGCCAAAGGCGAAGGCACACCATTGAGTATAAAAGATCTTAAGTCAACCGTGGGAGATGACGCCGCAAAAGTGGGTCAGGGACGTGCATTCAAAAACGGTTGGGTCGGGAAAGAGGGCGATGGCCTTGTGAAGCTGGTATGTCTGCTTCACGACTGCATAACATTTCATGCTGATAGTGTCCACACCATTGTTGGTAGGTATCCACCATCTCCGATGTAACGCGGCACGAATTGCAAGAGATAGAATCGACCGGGACACTGACAACAGGGGACAAGGCGTTGGCGGAATTGCGAAAGAGGAAGCTTGCGATTCAAAAGTACGTCCCGATGTTTCACACAATATCATCTTAATCAAATTTCATCAGAAAATTTCCATGGTTCACAGTACAGAAAGGCCAGAACTTCAGCTTATCGCTTGAAAAGCTCGAAACCGACTTGACCGTGGAGATGTTAACGTCGTGCGTTTCTAACCTCTCCTCTGCTTCTTCGAACTGAGGCATACCGCTACGAAGAGGGACATGGAAAACCTGCAGTTATAAAAAGTATAATTTCGATGCTGAAGGGATACCTACCAGTGGTGGTGCGCTACATCCCCTCCTCAAAGTGCGGGAGGAGTTCCGCAACATTTTCCTTGAGATGGGGTAGATTTCATAGTCTATTGTTATCGCAGGCCTTCTCCTCACCAAGATGAATATAGGTTCGCTGAGATGCCAACTTCAAATTACGTCGAGTCGAGCTTTTGGAATTTCGATGCACTTTTTGTACCTCAGCAACATCCAGCACGAGATCTGCAGGATACATTCTATCTATCAGGTAGTTTCATGTTGACACGATCCTGTTGCCAGGCTTCCTTACCATATCCTGTAGATCCTTCTGCTTCCTTGGACCCCCCACCCGATCTTTATGAAAGGGTTTCCACGGTTCATTCTGTAGGAGGCTATGGATCAACTGGATACCGCGCACCCTTTTCAAGAACCGAGTCCACCAAATTGTTACTGCGGACTCATACAACAGCGTGCTCTACAAATATGCTCTATCGCATCGCCAACCAGCCTGGAGGATTTCAGCCAGTAAAAATGTTTTCAATTGATCGAGTCTTCCGCAACGAGACAATGGACGCTACTCACTTAGCAGAATTCCATCAAGTAGAGGGCGTTGTGGCAGATCGCTGGCTGACATTGGGTGACCTTATCGGTATTTAATATTGTGGGTTATATTGCAGATACTTCACTGAAGTCGCGGGGTATTTAGGCTTCATGCAGACTTTTTTCAGCAAAATGGGCATCACGAATCTACGGTTCAAGCCCGCATACAACCCATACACTGAGGTAACGTTTCTTCAGAATCTACTTCAGGATGGCAGAATCCATTTGCTCCCTTTTATGCAGCCGTCGCTGGAGATTTTTGCCTTCCATCCAGCTCTAAATAAGTGGGTGGAGATTGGCAACAGTGGCATGTTCCGTCCGGAAATGCTCGAACCATTAGGTCTTCCCAAAAACGTTCGGGTGCATGGCTGGGGTCTTAGCTTAGAACGACCGACCATGATTCGGTCAGTTTCTTGTGTTAAGTTGTTCCTGAACTTTTTGCTAAAAGAATTTGGCAATGGTTTCAGCTATGGCATCAATAATATCCGGACATTAGTAGGACACAAAGTGTCTTTAGAAAGCGTCGAGAAATCGGCAGCAGTCAGATTCTAGAAATTTCATCACACTCTAATGCATGTTATTCGGGGTCCACCGCATATACCCAGAGAAAATAAATTTTATGTGCCAAGGGATCTATTCGTCGTTCTCTCCTACAAAGGCGTCTGGGGGTACTTCACCCTGATGTTGCGTTAGAGAGCCGCGATTTATGTACAAGAAAGGTCCTTTAGCAGGTGGAGGAGTGGTCTGATACCCGACAGGCAATGTGCAGCGTGGACACTGAAAGCGCCACTGTCTCTCATGACCACCATCTCTCTGAATCAAAACGGGAGGACTAGGAGTGGCATTCAACTTAAATATCCGTGCTTTTGCTGTTGGAGTGTCTTGCGAACGAATGATGATGGCATTGTCAGTCTTGCGACGAGGAAGTGTTGAGAGATTTCGGTCTATGACTAGCTGAGGAACGATAAACCACTGAGAGGAAAGTTGGAGGATTTGACTTACAAGATACTCTCCGCATATGCAATAGTATGTTCTGAGAGCAGCTACCGACGATGGTGTGGGCTTAGCTGCGAGGGGTTAGATTTGTTCAGTTTATATAATAGAAACACATACCATCTGCTGAGGAAGAGATAGCTGCACGAGACACGACCTTTGGCATGACAAGCGGAAGACTGGAAACACCGGCAAATGCCGAGGCACTAGTGTTGCAATGCAAATAAATGAACAACCTTAGGATTCGGATAATGGTGAAATGGAGAATCTCATCTCATCTGTACATCTTAGCTCTTTCAAGAGATGTAATAAGGAT
>QLPI01055227.1:0-10496 GCA_003314275.1 Chroogomphus rutilus
CACTCCCGACCTCGAAGAACCCAGCAGACAAGCTGCTGTCTTTGGACTTCTTCGAGCTATCGTCTCACGCAAGTTTGTTGTGCCCGAGATTTATGATATCATGGAGAAAGTGGCCGAAATCATGGTAACCAATCAGGCTGGTCAAGTGCAGGAACTCTGTCGTGCTGTTCTGCTTCAATTCTTGTTGGATTATCCGCAGGGTAAAGGAAGGCTTAAGAATCAGATGACGTTCCTCGCTCAGAATTTGTCCTACAAATTCGAGAGCGGAAGACGATCGGTCATGGAGTTGCTTAGTGCAACCTTCACCAAATTCGATAGGACGTTACTCCGCGAATACGCCGACCTCTTCTTCGTTGCATTGGTTATGGTCATAGCTAATGATGATTCTTCGAAATGTCGGGAAATGGCGGCAGAGTTAATCAAGGTTTTATTCTCACATCTGGACGTCGAGCACCGCAAACAAATTACAAGCCATCTCCATTCCTGGTCATCTGAAAAAGCCCAGATCCAGTTGACACGCGTGTCAGCTCAGGTTTATAGTATTGTTGTGGATACGTTACAGGAAGAGATCACTCCATACCTTCATGGCATTTTAGAAGACATGAATGCGGTAATCCGTCGAAGTTCCTTAGAGATACAAGAATTGGAATCAAATGTCGTCGGTCAGTCCTCCATGGACATTGAAGTTGAATGGCAACTACCATACCATGCTCTCACCGTTATCTACAAGCTTCTTCGTGTCCACCCTGAAATCACAAATGAGAAGGGCAAGGTCGATTGGCTCACAATTCAGTCTCATCTTCTCTTTTGTCATGCGTGGGTGCGCAATGCCTCAGCTCGTTTGGTTGGCTTGCTTTTCAATACGGTCCCCCCTGGACTTCCAGATACGACACTCCCGAATGCTAGCCTTGTGTCCCTTTCTGGTTTAATAGAGGTTGCTCGCAGCTCTTGCCTTCAATTGAAGAGCGACACGCTAGACACTATACTGAGTCTTCAAGTCGTCAAAAACTTATTTTACATTGGAAAGTGTTTCTGCATGATCTCCAATGCAAGACCATCTCAGGACGACACGAACGATGACTTGGATAGCCACGAACCTGGATTGGATTCAGAGCCCCAAGACAAGTTAGAAAGCATCCGTAGCAATCCCTTACCCTGGCTATTTTCCAAACTTTCATACCAAGCAAGATCTGCGTGGCTAGCTCGGCGAAATCGATCAATAGGCCAAGTGAGTAATATAAAGTTGGGATGATGATATTTGAGACTTATGCTCGATAGGACAACTGGTCAGAGCAACCACTCGCTATTTTCCGATGGTTTGCGGCAATGACAACCCACATGGACCCTGGACTACTAGAGTCCTATCTCACCCATGTACTGACTCCAGTATATCGCATCATTGACGATGATACCATTCACGACAACCACATCGGTTAGCTGTACTGCCGCCTTTTTTATTGTCTGCTACTTACAACTTCTTTCATGTAGGAGACCTTAAAACTTTAGCTCAGGAACTACTAGAGTTGGTTCAGAACCGAGTCGGAACCACCAAATTTGCGGACGTGTACAATCGTATCAGACAAAGTGTTGCAAACGTTAGGAAGGAACGCAAGGCGGAGAAAAATGTCCAGGTATGTTTGGTAGCCCTTGATACCTACAACATACTGTGGTATTCACGCGAGGTAAAATACTTAGGCTACAATAAATCCGCAAGCTTCAGCACATCGGAAGCTTTTACGTAACAAGGTCAAGAAATTAAACAGAGCGAGGAAAACCCGAATGTTTGCGTAAGCATGACTTGACTTTCGGTTGGTGCATGTACTGAACCGATCATAGGGAGGGTAAGATACGCAATAATCGGACGAAGAGCAGGAGAAGGGAGGAATAGAAACTCAAAAGTATAATTATATGTTTGATAATAACTACATTGTCATACATCTCAACAAAAGTCATGACATCACGAGATCACCATAGCCTCATCCGGGTAGTACTCTTTTTTTAAGACTTTGGCAGGGGGATCATCTGGAAAACACAGTGCATTCTCTTCCTGCGCTGCTTCATCGTCGTCTTCGTTCCAATCGCTAGTCGCCTCCCATGCATTTTCAAATTCTACGTCTAAGGAGAACTCGTCTATTGTTGTCTCCGGTGCTGGTGGCATCGGTGATTGTATATATGTAGTAGACAGGGGGTAGAAAGACGCGAGTCGAGCTGGGAGTGGCGTACGAATTGGTGGTTGCACCCAACGTCGTTCACGCAACCGTTTGTGCTAGAGAATTCCGGTAGTCAGAATTTCGACGCGTATATGGCCCGATTGAGCACAAACCCGCTCACGGTCTTCCTCAATCCGTTTTTGCACCTCAAGTGCTGGCAATTGCTCGTTGGTCGTCGGGAGATCGTGGATGCTATAATAGATTAAATATTATGTCTTTGTTCATGTTCAACTAATACTCACCGTTCTTTCCTGCGGTCAAGGCTGGACAGCACTTCATCCACGGTTGATGGATCTATAACACGCTTAGTGCGCCAGCTCTGCAAAACCTGCATGAACGAAATTACTGTTCAGGGGGTCACAACGTGATAGGAGTAGGCTTACTTGCGTGGTGCTCATGAGGTTCAATAACCCAGCTCTTCCATCAGGCACTACAAGTTCTACGATTTTTCCCAAGTCCTTGGTCACGTAGTCCAGATAGAATGCGCTTCCTGATGACGATGAAGTCCGAGATGCAAGTGACGTCTCGCAGAGGGAATCTAATAGGTACAGGATGTTTATTCGAGTATTCGTAGAGCCCTGCACTGATTGGTGAAATGGAGTTTAAGCATACACAAGCGTGCATCCCTACCTTCTGGCATTCCTCGATGATGCAATCCCACAAGTCCTCTCCACAGCGAGAGAAATATTTCAGCGCAAAGCTGACAGTTTTTTGGATAGATTGTTGTGATCTAATATTACCGAATAATAACAAGACACTTAAGTAATGGAAAGCGGAAAATGCACAAGAAAGAAACGTACGCGGTCAGACGTTTGAGTTGGGCCAGGAATTGCATGCGTACTTCGAAAGGGTCCATGTCTGGATAGAATGGCGTTAATCACGTGACCACGTTTAGCAGACTTTGTTCGAATATAGTAATATAGCTTTGCTGCAACACAGCGCCATTCCAATCCCCGTCAGTATGCCAAAATGGGAGGTACCTACCAACACAAATCTCGGCTTGACATTGTTGACTCGGATTCCTCCTCTCCTCGACTGTCTCCTCAGTTCTGCTAGCCTATCAAGTTTCCGACCTCGTGTTTGAATCGTGTCACCTGATGCGGAACATCTGTCGACATTGAGCCACGCTAATCTTCAACGATGCCCTTCTCCGACCTAGGTCATAGACAGGAAAAGTTCTTAGTATTGAACCCCTCAGCTTTTAGAATATCTCAGATTTAAGACTTCGATTCTGGTTCTCGTGTGTCCACTGCATTATGCACCACGGAGTTCAAAATTCATATTGACTTGGTGTATTGAAATATCCGCCGTTGCTCCTATGTTGACTGGAAATGGTCCTTCATGTTCTTAGAGTTTTACAGCAACGATTCTCAGGTTAAACATTCTCTTTCGCGTAATTCACAAACCCGGCAATACATTGGTGAAAAGAATACCCTTGAGACTAGTAGCTGCTTATCTTTGCTTTGCATTTGACGCGTCGGCGACTCCTTCAAAAATAATAACCCCTTATGCACTTGGCTCTGCTCCTGTCTCCTCCTCTCTCTCTTACGCACCTAACGGTCACCGATGTCGCTGGTAAACAATGAGAAGCATGGCACAGAAAGCCCTCCCACAGATGTCAAGACTGCCGAAGAGGGCATGGTTCTCCCGCAGGTTCAAGCCACCGATGAGGCCATCGCTGTCAGTCCTCATCGTCCTTCTTTCACCATGTTTTCACAGAGCCACAGGAAGTGACCGGCGCAGTCGGATGGGATGACCCCAATCTCGACAAGTCCATGGTTGTCCTAGAAGATGATTCTCCTTATCCAGAGGTTCGAGCCGCCGTAGCGAACACAGACGACGTCGAAATGCCTGTAAGCACGATGCGAGCATGGGTCATCGGCATTATGTTTGCTATTTTGGTTCCAGGTATTAACAATTCCCCCCTTGGCACCGTCTTCACTCGTCTCACGCTACATCCAGGACTTAATCAATTCTTTTTCTTCCGTTTTCCATCAATCACCATTCAGGGTATCGCTGCGCAACTCATGATTTTCCCCATTGGTCGTCTGTGGAGTCACATAATGCCTAATAAAAAGATTTTGGGGATGTCCATCAACCCTGGTCCATATACCGTCAAGGAGCATGTGTGAGTCGAGAGGTATATTTATCCATATCTATTGCTCTTATTTCTTGGGTTGTGGTGGAAAGCTTGACCACAGTCATGGGTACAGTTGCAGGCCAGGTAAGGAATACTGGTGTTTCTCCCGATGGCCGTTGAGACATGCTTGGGCCAGAGTGCATATGCCACAGATATCATTGCTGTGCAGCGAGTGTTCTACCAACAATCCTGGAACTTTAGTTGTGCGTTTGGAACCGAAAGTCGTAACCATCATTTCTCTAATAATCATTTACAGACCAATGGTTAATCGTTATGTCTACACAGTTGATGGGCTTTTCACTAGGAGGTGCCGCTCGCCGATTCCTGGTTGCTCCCCCATCTATGAGTAGGTGTACAATAGCGCAATTTGTCATGGCAATATTCTGATTTCATTTTATAGTTTGGCCTACCAATTTAGTTTCCTGTGCACTTTTCAATACTCTACATTCGCAGTATTTTCCGGGACAGGGTGATCATGGCGGAATTTCTCGGGAACGATTTTTCCTATACGCCTTCTTAGGATCTTTCTGTTGGTATTTCGTGCCGGGGTATCTCTTTCAGGCGTTGTCCTATTTTGCTTGGGTGACTTGGATCGTGCCAAGGAGTTCTGCTATTAGTGCTCTTTTCGGATATCACCGTGGCATGGGCATGTCCGTCATTACCTTCGATTGGGCTCAAATTGCATACATCGGCTCTCCTTTAGCAACACCATGGTGAGTGATGCTATTTACGAGTGTTAAGGTCCCTTACAGCAATAAAAAATCAGGTGGGCTGAGGCGAATGTATTCGCGGGCTTTGTCGTCATCTTTTGGATCATTGTACCTGCTATATATGCAAGTGTAGCTGCACCAAGAAGCCGATGAAATACTGACAAATACACACAGTTCAGCAACACATGGTACAGTGCGTACTTCCCAATCTCTACTAGTGGTAGTTACGACAACACGGGGGCCAAATACAACGTCACCAAGATTCTTACGCCAGATTCGGTTCTTGACCTCACCAAATACAAAGAATACAGTCCACTGTTCCTATCGTGAGCCATTTTCTGCAGCGTTTCTTTTTACAGATGTCCTAGAATCACATGGTGTGTAGTGCCACTTTCGCAATGGCATATGGAGTGTCATTCGCATCCATCGCCGCCACAATTATGCACACATTACTTTATTTCCGGAAACAAATTTGGACTCAGGCCCGTCGCTCACTCCAAGAGCAGCCGGATATCCACGCTCGGCTCATGTCTCGTTACAAACAAGTTCCTGAATGGTGGTATAGTGTCATTTTCATTATCACGTTTGTTTTCGCCATTGTTGCCATTGAGGTTTGGCCGTGCGTATCCCGTCTCATCGAGGAAATAAGGGAATCTTATATTCAGTACACAGAACGCAACTGCCAGTGTGGGCATTTATACTAGCGTTACTGATCTCTTTCATTTATACCATCCCGATTGGTATGATTCAAGCCATCACCAATCAACAAGTTGGTTTAAAGTAAACTCTGTTCTTACGCTCATGTCTTTGTAGCTGCTTATATGTATTTTTCTACAGTGTTGTTACAGAACTCATCATCGGATACGCCCTTCCTGGTCGCCCAGTCGGTAGGGTGTGCTCCTTGGTCCTTGATTTATCACGATTTGTCATCGATCTTTCAAATAGCAATGATGCTTTTCAAGACGTGGGGATATATCACAGTTACCCAAGCATTGACTTTCACATCTGGTATTCTCTTCCCCTTCCCCTGTAGGTATGCTTCTTTTCTTAACTTCTCGCTAGATTTCAAGCTTGGCCACTACATGAAAATTCCCCCACGCCCCATGTTCCGGGCACAAGTTCTCGCCACCATCATTGCAGGCACCACCCAGCTCGGTGTGCAGGCTTGGATGTTCACTAATATTTCGAATATCTGTACCGCGACACAGAAAGATGGCTTCTTTTGCTTAGGGACACAGGTCTTTGGGACTGCAAGTATAGTCTGGGGAGTCATTGGCCCCCAGCGTCAGTTTTCTCATGGAGAGATTTACTAGTGAGTGACTTCGATCGGATTTACTGAGGCGGGAACGAATAATCTACTTAAATTTCAGTGGCTTGGTGTTCTTCTTCCTAATTGGTGCTATTTTACCCGTGATCCCTTGGGCAATTACTCGCAAGTACCCTACGTCATGGGCCCGCTACGTCAATTTCCCTGTGCTCTTTTCAGGTACTGGCGCAATCCCTCCCGCAACTGCCCTAAACTTTGTACCTTGGGCCTTGGTCGGGTTCATCTTCCAGGTACAGTGAACCAATCTGAGGTTGATTCCATCTCTTAATTGACATCTGCTATACAGTATGTCATTCGCCGACGCCATTTTAGTTGGTGGGCAAAGTACAATTACGTCCTTTCGGCCGGGCTGGATTCTGGAGTTGCTATTGCAACGATCGTCATTTTCTTCTGCTTGCAGTATCCTGTGCATGGCGCGATTGGTATTGGAAGTATCCAAACATGGTGGGGGAATCACGGTTTCCAAAATACAGTGGAATACGACCCAAAGGCGGTGTCATTCAAGAGCCTTGAACCTGGACAAAAGTTTGGACCAACGTCATGGTGATGCATGAGTGATGTTATTCATTTCGTATTTGTATGGTATAACGATATCGTCTGCTGTGGGAAAATTGATCAATAGGAAATGGCATGTACCATATTTATTATATCTGTTCCCGCGTATTTTTACATCTGCCGGGATTGGCACCGTCCAGTTTGATAGTGTACACGGGAAAAATTGGATAAGGCCAAAGCTGGGGGGCTTGATGTCACCTTTTCATATTTTTTCCCAACAACTGTGCAACACAGGACCCTAGCCCTTGACTGATTCTACTCTTACATCCCCCTTCAGCATTATCCTTTAGAGCCAATATGACATTTAAGAAAACATCGTGATCTCGGGGATATTCGAGGCATTCGTTCGATGAATGTACCAAACGGACCACACCATCAGAATACGTCTCGGACTCGAGCAGAGTAAGAGCATGGAGGACATCTAACAAACCAGTGCCCTAGGCAAGGATTATGCCACGCGAGTCGCCGTCCTGATCCACAATGTAAGCAATGAAGTACAATATGCGGGCATATAAAGGTGCGGACTGATCAGAGGTTGTCAGCGCGAGCCAATCCACGTGCACGTTCATTCTAATACACAAGGTATTGCGTGTCCTCTCTAAGGCGGTACAAATGCATGGATAATCGGTGTCAGCCCTTCAGGTAGTACGGTGGGGCTGGGCTTGTCTCGGAAGCCCTGTGGGGGCTGGTTTCAATTCTAGTTGATAGAAAAATAACCCTAGACTTGATACTTTCTTTCTCAACACAACCATATAGCGGCATCCCAAGGTCTCACTCGTGGGCTGCAAAAACGGGGTAGCAGGATCTATAGTTGTGTAAGCTCAGACAAGCTAGTGTATCAACTACTATATCTATGGCAGTGTAAGCACAGTGAACAGGGTGTACTTTATACATGTTACAAGCCGCGATTGCGAGTTTTGATAGTGTCACCTGATGTCTAGCTGTAAGTGTTTTATAGTTTGCCCTCCGCTTCGTCTTTACTGTTTCTCTTGCATCTATCCCTGGCAAATCTGCCATCACCATCCAACTCCAAAACAAGAGAACAATTAGAAAACACCTTACGTGAAAAATGACCGTCATAATGACCAGATAAGATATCAACCACCCCGGAACTTCTTTCCGATGCCAAAGTCCCAGAACCCGGAGACCTTGATGATGATCGATATTGGAATGTCAGACAAGGCCCCGATCATTATATTCATTACCTTTTCATCTTAGAAGCCACGATAGTTTACATCTCTCCTCTATAACAAATGGACTTCAGATTTTGAATTTGGCACCAGCAAGCAAAACAGATATTATTGTCTTGAAGAAAATAAGGAATTTAGAATACAAAGCCCAGATCAACAGATTGCAGTGGTGTCAAAGGCAATGATGATGAATACAAAACCCCAAACAACATATGGCACAGTGAAGAAACAAACAGGCAGAACACAATTAGGGCAAGACTAATGGCCATCGAATCCACGGGTTGGGGGACTACCAGCACCGGCTCTCGCGAAGGGGTGAAATGCGGGTTATACTTGTCACACTCCTAACAACCACCGGCACAGAAGGTGAAGCCATCAAGAGACGAGGACGGTCGAGCATGGGACGGTGCAACGCTCTGGATGCTACCTGGCGTCCTAGACTGCGTCCTATCACCAAGTCGAGGAATGTTGATTGGTTTCGGAGAGGCCTTGAGCTTCCAAGGTTCACCCAAAGTCGGAGGAGTGCACTGAGTCGAGTCCGGGGGATTAAGAGAGCGCGGGGGGCAGTTGTGATGAAGTGGAGTAGACAGGTAAAGGGCCGCTAAAGAAGCCAGGGTCATACATAGCTTGAACCACACCGGGCAGGTTGCCTAGGTGAATGGAAGGCTCTACGTGAAAAGGTTTAGAGGGTAGGGCGCATAGGGCAGGATCAGCGGAACTCGATAGGTGGTTTTTTTTGGAGGCTCAGCAATGATATTAAACTCCAATGTGCCACCCTCCTCCTGCACTTCCTATAATGGAGGTTCACCATTTTAGTCCAGACACCATAGAATAATCCATGCCATCGGTCCTTCCAAGCGGCGTCAGGGCATGACCACCTTCCGTGAAATATCCAGGAGTTAGACCCGATCACTGCTGATGAGGGGTAGACATGGACGATGGACCTGCACCATGAAGGAAGTATGAAAAAGGCTAAAATTGAGGCTCGGGATCAAGTCGTGGTTTCTTCCTTTGAGGTTTAACCAGACGATGGAAGGCAGCAAGGTCAGCATCTTCATACTGTTTTTGGGTGGGATTGGCAGGAAGTTCAGTTAGGATGACATCGGGGGTTTCGGTTGAACTGCAGGTGCGGTTTCCCAGGATAGGTTGCCCGGGCCAGGATTAGGAAGGTTGGGGTCATCTGTGAATGCTCTAGGCAAAAGTGTTGTCCTTGGATGATTGTGAGAATCACCAGAACATGCAGGTCAAAAGTCAAGCTCACATACCTAAAAACCTGATCCACTGTTTCCACAGCTTTCCTGTCTCTGTAACCCTTTCACCTTCAAAGGGCGATGTCTCGATACCTTTTTCAGAGTGTTGATGGGTGCTACCGGTGAGTTTGGCACTGAAATGTCAACTATTACACTGCACATTGAGGACTCCTTGTGGTTAACAGATGTTGTGAAGTTACAAAGCCTTAGTCTGGAGCAAGGTTATCAATTCCCTCAAGGTGTCGTTTTGATCAAGAAGTCCTTTGACCTGCCCTTCCAATGCATTAACCTGCACCGCCAAGTGTACATTCGCATCCATACACAACACAACATCCGATACCAAAGCGCCTGGCACGGGTTTGAGACAGTTGACCTCCTTGAGCACAGGGATAAGTGCCATTGTGGTTTCGAGCTCAGCTACCCGAGCAGCAAGAGCAAACATTTTGCTGTTGGGAATGCGGTGCTCAAGGGCTGGAGGATGGATGCAAGACAGGTGAGAGATGGGGAGGTGAGAAGCCTGGTGATCAGCACAAAAACTGGAAGGAGAGCCAATGATTGGAGAAAGAGGTCAGACTGGAGAGCGGTCTTCTTGGTAGATCGGTGGAGGTGGGATCCAGTCAATGGAGGTGTGATCCATTCGGTAGAGGTGTGATCCATTCGGTAGAGGGGTGATCCATTCGGTGGAGGTGGGATCCATTCGGTGGAGGTGGGATCAATTCGGTGGAGGTGGGATCCATTCGGTGGAGGTGGGATCTAGTCGGTGGAGGTGGGATCCATTCGGTGGAGGTGGGATCAATTCTGTCCACTGAAGTAGAGATAAGGTCAGATGCATTTGACATTATCAAGAGTAACAACACTCACTGGACCAGGTCACAGCTTGACCCCAGGTTGTCTCGATCAGGTACGTTCATCGTAGTCGCTGGAGCCGTGTTGATGGTAGATGATTGTAAGCTTCGTGTGGCCAGCATATCGATGTGTAAGGTTCGGTTGCGCTGATGGTGACGGTTGGGGTTCAAGAGAGAGTACGACCAACGGGTAGGATCACGTGACTTTTATATTCCAAACCATTATTCAACTCCGCTTTCTGAGCTCCGCCGTCCCGCACCAGCATTTC
>QLPI01055245.1:0-12696 GCA_003314275.1 Chroogomphus rutilus
TGGAGCTGCTATACCAGAACGTCCTGCTTCATTATTTCTCATTTGAGCACCAATCTCTACCATTACATCTGATTGCTTTAGTGCTATTTCTCATTATCTTCTTCATGCTCGAAACCAAGCGAGTCGTTTCCTATGGGAAGCGGTCAACAAGAATTGTTTACTTGTCGAATGGCAACCGAGTATCTTACGGGTCTCCAATCTCCAAACATTGCGAGAATAGTACCTCTATATCTCCTCCCTCAGCACGCAAGTTACTAAGTCGTGGCAGGAAGGTGATTGGCCTTTCCACATCTCCTCGTGGTTCCCCGAAGTCTAGAAACATTTTCGGCCTTGCATCAAAAAAGTCTCCAGATCATTCTAAGGGGGCCCCTCCCAACCGAAGACCTTTTGCTCTCAAGAATGTTGTACCCACCTCACCATCAATTGTATATCTTGGGGAGAGGTCAACCCAAATTTCCAACGCCACAAATACCTTCACACCATTTGTGGACTCGGACGTCATTTTGATCGAAGAACCAGATGGCGAGAATAAGAGGCGCTCGAAAACAATGAACAATCGTGGGACGTATTTGTCGCAAAAAATACTGGACGAAAGTGAAGTCGAGTTCATCCGCCCTTCACGCCGACGAGCAGTGAAGAAATCTATCGTTGTGTCAGACGACGCAGACTCAGATGACGAAGAACTCACACTTAAGCGGTCAAGACGCCGTCCCAGAGCCGATACGATCGTGATCTCAGATGATGAAAGTGACGACCACCCGATGCCTGTCCATCATAGGCCTGTCCCCAGTGCTGAAACCCTCCTTCCCGTCAGGAAACAGCCTGTGACAACACTAGACCAACCCCCACACCTCCAGAAAGGGAATTCGCGACCCTTACAAGCTGTGGCATCTATCCCAACGAAAAAATCATCCTTGCTTCATAAGCAATCTCGCGGTAACTTTTATTTTACTGCCCCGGCACCTGCAAAGTCTTCTCGATCTCCCAGGCGCAGTCATCGAAACGCTCCACGGCTGGGACTTACAGAACCACAGAACCCCCTACCTTCGACATCGGATTTGGAACATTCCTTTGCTTCTCTAAGCATCACCGCAGAAGCCTCTTCACACCCACAGGTTCCACAACATCTTACTCCTTTGTTAGCAGAGTGTGCACAGATTTTCCCGCACTGCTTCAGCACATTTGTCGAGACATTTCCATTTGACGACATTCATGAAGACAACTCTTCGTTAGAACTCACTTTCCGCAAAATTGGAGAAGCAAGCTACTCGGAGGTTTTCGCCATCGGGAATGTCGTATTAAAGATAATCCCATTAAGAGACGAGTCATGTGTAGTTCAGCAGAACACTGGCCTTGACGTGCCACAGGAATCAGATTGCAAGGATGTTCTCCAAGAAATGATTGTGACACGGGCCATGGGCCAAATTTGTTCTGGTTTTATAAAGCTCCTCAAGTATGTGCATATACCAGAGCCCATCGATGAATACTGATGGCTGGCCAGAACCTATGTGGTTGTTGGCAAATATCCCCCCACACTGCTTTCATTGTGGGATCAGTTCAATGATGCTAAGTCCTCTGAAAACATTCGACCTGGTATGTCCTGTATCCTGTCGGAGGAGTCACGAACTTACAGGAGGGTGTATCAGACGTTTTCCCTCCGACACAGGTCTATGCATTGTTGGTGCTCCCACACGGTGGTCCTGACCTGGAGGCATATACCTTCCCAATCAAGACTGGCTGGCGACAGGCCTGCTCCATTTTCTGGCAAACCACGAGAGCCCTTGCAATTGCAGAAGAGCTGGTTTCGTTTGAAGTATGTACTTATCATCGGAAATTTGACTTATATTAATGTTGAATACCAGCATCGTGATCTACACTGGGGACAAGTCTTAGTAAAGAGTACAACCCCTACTCGAAAGAAAGCTCCACGACCAGCTAGCCAACATGGAGGATTGTACACTAAAATTGCCAGTACTAGTACTATCCCTATGGATCATCCATCTCACTGTGTCACCGCAACCATTATCGATCTGGGATTAGCACGCATGGATTCCAGCGATGGTAACAGCAGTGGCGTACATTGGACACCATTTGACGAATTGATATTCGAAGGAGAAGGTGTGACAAGGTCGTTGAACTACAATAAAAACGCTGCTGATAGGTCAAACTCCAGGTGACTACCAGTTCGAGGTTTATCGGATGATGCGACACATTCATGGTCTCGGTGCATGGGACCAATATCGACCACTGACGAACGTCACGGTATGACTAAGTACAACGTAAACCGACCCGTAGTTGACGCGTCTTTTTGTTAGTGGCTGCATTACCTTACTTTGAAACTTCTTCATTCAAAACGGTTACGGCCACCAGGATCACGCAGCACAGCGGTCACGGGGAGCGGATTCAGTGAGAAACAATGTTACGAGTGCCTGATAGAGATGGAACAGCTCCTGGGGAATTGCATTCCGCAGCTGAAAGGCAAGAAGTACCGTGGAGCTACCAAGGGAATGTTTTCTAAGGCTGGGGATGTCTTGTACTTTGCGCAAGGTAGAGGATGGTTGGAATTGTAGGATCCAGAGTGTATTCATTGATTTATTGTGGGATATTTGGGCGTCTATTGCGCTCTCTGTTGAACCTGATTCAATGGCCAACTACGTGCGTACAGCGAGAGGGACATATGAGGCGATGCTTGTGATGAATGGCTCATACTACTCATAGGTCAGAAAGCTAGTCTCGGGGAACAAAGCTCGTTTCAAAGACGACGAGCTCGACCTGGACTTGGACCTCGTCTACTTGACCGACCAGCTTCTTATTATGGGGTTTCCAGCAGGCGGCCTAGAGGGATATTATCGGAACAGACGTGAAGATGCAAAGAAGTTTCTTGATCACCGTCACGGAGATAACTATTGGATTTTCAACTTGTAAGTGTGAATCATGCAATCAGTCTAGCTAAAGCCGTGTCTCACTCCAATGTTCACTGACTAGCTGTCCTCTTACCGAGAACTCATACGATGCAGCCAATTTCGACGGGCGTGTCTCTCGTTACCCCTTCCCTGACCATCAGTAGGTGATTGGTTTTTCGTGGATATTTTGTGTAGTGTTCAACCGCTTTAGCGCACCGCCCTTGGCGATTTTGGCTCTGGCAGCCCGAGAACTGCGAACTTGGTTAGCCGTTTCATCCGAAAGGGTGGCTGTCCTCCACTGCAAAGGTCGGCAGCCACGCTTATTGTACTCAAAGATATCTCACTTCCCATATTTGTTTAGCCGGGAAAGGTAGATCTGGGACCGTTGCGTGTGCGTATCTCTCGTCACTTGACGTCTCTCCGGAGCCCCCTCGTCTTCAACGGAGTTATACTGCAAAACAGTGGGCTAAGCTGCGGGCCGAAGAGTGGATGGATGTCATCGAGACACTCGATATGCCCAAAGACCAAAGACAACATAGCCTTGATGCTAACAATGACTCCGCTGCTACGCCAAACACATCTTCCAACCTACCGCTAGTTTCTAACATATCTGATGTCTCTTCTATTGCCGAACCCCCCAAACCCATCACTTCGTTCTCGGAACCAATAGCATACAGCAGTCCACTGGCAGCATCAACCTTGGAAAAAGTGCTTTCTCTGCATACGGCTCGTCGTATGAAACAGACTTCATCCTCCTCCTCAAGTTCATCTAAATCGGTGTCCAAGAAGCCCAAGCAGGGTGTTAGCATTCCCTCACAAAGACGTTTTCTCCTTTATTGGTCATTACTTCTTTTTCATACCGCTCCTGCTCATTTATGGCCTCTCATACCACAGCCTTTGTCCGCTCGTCCGAAAGTCAAGCTCATTCAGATCTCAATAAGACTCCGTGAAGGTGGTGCGACAAGCATGACCTTTTTCAAAGTTGTCAATAAAGTATTAGAAAAAACTAAGAGCACGAAAGGGGCAAGGTATGCATATAGTGAGGGGATAGGCAACTTGTGGGTTTCATTGGCGCGTTATGACGATGGTTTCGTGGAAGAATTGGAGAATTGGGAAAGATGGACTAGAGACGAACAAGGGCATCTAGGTAGAAGAAACAAGGGTAATGGCACCCATGAAGGCAAAACTGTAACCCAGATATTTGAAGATGGGAAATGGGATAAGGACAAAATGATACGCGGCTTCGCCGGACTCGGAACGACTGAAACGAAGATCGGCATCGATGATCACGATGAGGTATGTTCATTTTTGCTTTTGTCCTCGTATGATTAACAATGTACGAACTTATACACAGAAATCGCGTATATATACTCATGTGCTGACACCACTCAACCAGCATGGCTGGAATGTCGTTCGAGAGTCAATCAGGCAGAACCCTGCATCTCCCGACATCGGTGTGTCAACGGATATGGAAGTTGAGATGGATGACGTCTACTTTGATGAATCACAAGTCCCAATATTGGACAACAGCATTATACTGGATGCCGGTCGCGAAGTACGCGTTAAGCTCTACCTTGGTCAGGTACACAATACACTTCCATCATGAAGCAGGTTTGGAAACTGTTGATTTTTTTTCAGGTCTTCATGGGTTGGCTATGGTTTATACCTGGATTCCATATGCCGCAACCACCACCAAGCACTCCCAACGAGGTGCCCCAGTCTGGTCATATCCACTTGAGCCGCAAAGACGTTGATTTCCCAATTGGCATAGGTGCGTGGATAGTAGACATTGATATTGAGATGGCATGGCTGCAGTTATGAGCGGGCCTTCATTCGAGTCTTCACTTTGATTACATACCGTTCGGTGAGGTTCGGGATGCACTGTTCGAGCAAGACCTTGTTGAGATGAATAGAAGAAAGGGATCACTAGAAATGTTGATGAAGAATTGTGCAATTAGTAATGATCAGATAAATGGCACAAGGATAGTACCATAGGTAATACCGAGCCTGGCGACAGAGTCGGAGAGTTGCCAGGAACAATCTGACAAGTAAAACAACATTAATCTGGCTCGCGGGCTATTACCAGGGCTTGAAGAATCTAACTACAAAAATTAACTTCAATACACGCATATATGACTTAGCATGAAGATCTCTCCAATTGAAAGGTGGTAACTCAAGCTAACAACTACCTTATTGCGCCTTCGGAGGTATTCAAAAAAGGAAATTGCTCTTGGCAAAATAAGCTTCCAAGTATCTCCGCCCACAGATTCTTCGTCTACCTGACTTCTAATCTAACTTTCGGTGTTGTCATGAGCCTCACACTTGAAACGCTGCCGGTAGAGCTTGTGGCAGATATTTTGAGTGAGCTCGACCTGGCTTCTTTAATTGTTGTGTCTGGCCTTTCGAGGAGGCTCCGTGCTGTCGTAAGCGATGTGAGTAGGCAGTTTCTTCTCACTTGCTGTAGTTACTCATAATTTACCACCTGTCCCCATAAGCCATCTCTTAATCCATGGCAGGGCGCAATGTTTGAGAGTCTTCATGCCAATGTTATGGATCCGCACTTGGTAAACCTGAGTGTACGAAACATTGTACCACGCCATAATTGGATAGAAGTCTTTGCGAGAGCCAGAGCAGAATGGATTTTGTATCAATTCATTCCTCCTAATCTGGCAGACACGCAATGGGAGGAGTGCTTTTCGAGAAGATTCTTACCCGGGTGGAGGAAGTGGAAGAAAGATGCCAAATGGAAGCCGGCGTTTCTTTCGTATGTATCGCGAATGATTTCTGGTATGATGTTGTTCCCAAATGTTTTCACAGGACTCTCTCACTCGTAATTCACCGTCGAAAGACACGTTGCACGGTAGATGAAGCCTGGACAAGGCGAGATTCAGTTCTCATGGAACAAAGCTGGCTATTCAACTTTAACGCTACAGGTACATAGTTCTCAACAGAAATGGGTCGGCAAACCAACTCGAGACATCATCAAGGACTTTTAGTCCGATTGATTTATTCCATGAAATAAAGTTAGCATTCAATCATAAGTCAACTACGTTGATAATTTTATAAACAAATCTATCAGGGTCCAGACGGATCTTCTTCATCTTGAAACTCGCATTCGGGTAAGTTGATATTTCAATCGCTCACGGGGTATTGAGACAACATTCCCATTCGCCCTGTAAAGGTTGTAGTACAGCTTGCAGATGTCCGCATCCTCGCATTCGGGGTACAACATAAGTCACATAAATCATTCCAGGTCAATTCCAATGCAGGTTTCCTGCTACATCCTCCGGATATCTCACTCCCAAGACTGCGGCATCCCACTCCCTCCTCTTCCTATAGGGAATATCCCAATTACACCCCCAGTGGACAAGACAAACGTTGGGCAATAAAAGGAGGGCTGGAGGAAGGAGGTCGTCTCTGGTTAGGAAGCCTTATGTCCGTCCTTCCTACAACACAATTACTTTGGCTTACTGACGAATACTCTAGGCTTGTTGCCCAGTTGATCAACCCAGCTTTTGTTAACACGCATGAAGAAGATTTTGAGCTTGTGGTGGGAGCGGGCCACCATCAGTACTGCTCCTTTACTTGGCCCGACCTTTGGGCTATTGCTCCGTGGATGGCTGACAAGGTGACCAAGCGTATTGAAGGGGCAGGTCTTGGAATTGACTGATACCGATGATGTTATACATTGTGAATCACCCGCAGCCACCGTTCTTCTCTGCAATCGTGCTCTGCTTACCGTATTTCCTACCGGGATTAAGTGCATCATTCTGATCCCTCTCTGCGCTTTTGTATATAAGTCCACCCACATACTGGGGATTTGAGATGCATAGCTGTTCTACCTTGTCCACCGCGCCCAAAAGCCCAGGCTTGGTACAGCAATACGCGTCCTGTTGCGGTTGGTCTCATCATGAAGGCCTCCTTCCAGCATGTATATCGGAAGCCAGTTAATTCTTGGGCACTGACCGTTTTTCTATTGTTTGTGAATTATGGTGACACAACAGAAGACGAAGGTGAAAACCACTCTCCCGAAAAAGGCGGTGAACTGCATACTTCGGACCTACAGCAAGTTGTCGTTCCCCGGAGAGTTCGGTCCAAGTCTCTTTCTTGACCACCTGAAAAAGCCCAAGGCGAGTATTAGTTGATGGGTCTGGAGTTGTCTTCAGCCAGTGCGAGCAGTGACGGATGACCCAAAACAGTGTCTAAAGTCCCCCGCCAAATTGCCAGACCCTCTGCTATCTCCCCTCTTCAGCCAAGCATATTATTTGGTTACTCCACTCAGAATATTCATTCTGCATACTTCTACCCGATATACCTGTCGGCGCCACAAAATTTATACACTAGAGATGTGCTGGGTGTTTTGGCATATTCTCAAGTGCACTAAGAAATGCACAAAATTCCTCGTACGTGGCTGCCCGAGACTCGTGATATGGTGCTGATCGATTCGACGCTCTTTGGAAGTCATTGAGACATTGATTTCAAGAGTATACGGATATATACCCGAAGTCCTCATCGAAGATGAACACATTGTAGAACCAGTTGAGATGCAAGATAGAGAGATGATCATCGGCACTTGTGACCCACGCGGGTGTGGTGCCTCGAAATTCAGGCAATCGAAGGTCAATTGCAGGAAAAAAAAAAAGCGTACAGAGCAAGGCATGAGTCATGATCAAGGGTGACCATGATAAAGCTGTGAAACTACACAAAGACATGATATACCCTATTTGATGTTAGTTGTCGCAGATCAATGTCAGTACCATTCAGAATCTTACGAACCATAGGGCACTGAAGTGCTGAGAGTGCGGTGACCGATGGGAAATGATAGGAACTATGAAACTAGTGAGACAGAAAGAACGAACAATTGAATATCGATCGGTAGTCGATCGTATTTATCGTATTTTTGCACGAACTGAAGAAAAAGTTACCGAGCGGAGTTTGCAGACTATACTCAGCACTAGTTTTGTTCACTCGTCCTGTAGGCACGCGTCAGTACCACTGTCCTTTATCTTCGTCACAAAACCTTATGCGCTTCACATAGGTCGATGCTCGCTGTGGCTTCTCCCGTCGCGCTCGCCTCGCCTTCTAGCTTCCGACACTCCAAGGACTCAGACGGATCTCAGCTCTCACGAGGCTCAGGTTTGGATGCCATCCTGAATGACAAAATAGAGTTCGTCGAGGGATCCTCTACAGGCGCGTTGGCCCAGACAGAACCTAAATACCCGTATATCAACGTCGTCAATGATGAGGTCAGTAACTCAAGTTTTTCTTGCAGGGGTATTGACTCACTTTAATTCATCACAGAGCACGCCAACCTCCCGACCTCCTTCACCATCCAAACTACTCGCCAACGCGACCGCTTCGTCTTCTCCATTCACATCTGGCCATTCACTTTATAACCGCCCCCTCATCACTACCTGGATGATGACCCGTGAAACTAGTCCTGGATTTATCAATACGGGAAACACATGCTTCCTAAACTCTGTTCTACAATGCTTAATACATACACCGCCATTGCAGCACTTGTTGAACCAGCATGGATCATCCGACGACAAATGTATGAATCTCATTACTCAGCTCAAGTCCCGAGTCTGACTGTATCATGCGCATAGGTCGTGTCTCTGATACCTTCTGCATGATTTGCAAGCTGAGAGACACCATGAACTCTGCTTTTCTTAAGAGGGAGAAGCCATTTATTCCAACTCAGGTCGTCGGCAATTTGCACCGTCCGTATTTATGTTGTCTGAGTTTTTCGCAACACTGTTAACACTTTATCATAGGCATAGCCAAGCATATGCATCGAGGACGTCAAGAAGATGCGCATGAATTTTTACGCTACTCTGTGGATGCTCTGCAACGCTCATGTCTGGCAGGTTATCCTCCGTGCGTTTCTTGCAGTTCATTATCTTTCAATTGTTACTGATGCTCTTACAGGAAGCTGGATACGAAGATAGCAGAAACTACTTGGGTTCATAAACTCTTCGGTGGTCGACTGCGCTCACGTGTGACTTGCGGCGCTTGCGGACATCCCTCCGATACCTTCGACGCTATCCTCGACCTCAGTTTGGATATACAGAACGTTAGCTCCCTAAAGCAGACGATTTCCAAGTTTGTGCAAGTTGATCACCTGCGCGGCGCGAATAAATACAACTGTGAACGCTGCAAGAAGATGGTTAACGCTGAAAAGCAATTTACAGTACATGACGCCCCTGTTTGTCTCACGGTGCATTTGAAGCGGTTCACGCCGCTCGGTCGCAAGATCAGTCACACAATCGAGTACGCGCACACTCTTGACTTGCAGCCCGCCATGAGTGATGGGCAGGTGCGTTTTCTATATCGCACCACCAGCTGATTTTGATACATTGCGTTTGTAGCACGGTCCGCGTTATTCTCTCTACGCAGTCATTTCGCATGCTGGTAGTGGACCTAATTCGGGTCACTACTATGCGCATGTTAAAGGCCCAGACGGATTTTGGTACGACGCTAATGACGAATCAGTTATTCGAACTACATCTTCGGCAGTCATTGGACGCAAGAATGCATATATGCTATTCTATTTGCGCATGCAAGGAGATGTCCTTGGGGCAGCCATTAACTTGCATGGCGCCAACGAGCCGAAAAAGGACATGAAGCAGAAGATTCCCGATGATGATGAAGATCGCGGCGTGGTGACTAATGAGACGCCTCTACAATTCTCATCCCCAGTGCAACTACCGAATACTACATTCAATCAAGTGTTCTCTTCCTCCCCGAGGCCCGACCCTCAAGCCCTCAAGTTGCGAGAAAAAATTGCAAAGATCAAAGCTCAGAATGCCCATCCACCACGCTCGAATGTATCTCTCGTACCATACTCATCGGACGGTGAAGACGAGGATGAGGGTGAGTCTCTCAAGGTACCTGTGGTTCCGGAAAATTCACCTCCTCCGTCATTACCCCCTTCCTCATCTTCTGTTCCTCCCGGAGCGAGGTCTTCGAGTCCCATAGAGGCTGCTTCGTTTTATGGCTTTTCGAAACCCAAGAAGCGCAAGAGTTTTGGCGGCAATGATGACGATACTGACCACGGTACGGGCGAAACGAAACGACGCCGCCCAAGTCCTCAAGCAAACAGCCAGCGGCGTGAAACGCAGCAATCGTCGAAACGTACTTTGGGCACACCTTTCACACCGTCTAACATGAATAACAACCTGCATGAGGCTCGCAATGGTCCTAATCAGGAACAAAGTAACGGATTTAACCCACCACGTCAGAGGCAACCCCAGCAAATAGCGACCATGGGGCGTGCTCTATTTCTTCCAAAGGGAAATAGGTTGGCAACGAGGATGAAGCTGAAAAAATCAATCATATGAAAGCCCTGACCTCGAGGGTCTGATCGCTCAGATGCTTGCTTACTTTCAATCATTGACGTTGCACAGCGGGACGGTTCACCCCCTTTTTCTGTAGATGCGCTTTTAAGGATTCTGTCTTCTTGCCGTTGATACCACAATTGCCGCTAGTCCATACAGCTAGACGCAGAATTTTGGAATTGAAGCCCATTTTCAGATGCGTTCAGCCTCCACTGCAATACCTTTGAAACAATAACAATCTGCATTAGACAACTATAACTTAGCCTTGATCTGTTGTTTTTCTGCCTCATTACCCTCCTCCCACCATACTACAGTTACAGTTATATCGTCCCTATAACGTCTTGCTAGTGGTGAAGGGATTGACAATAGCTCCCTTAACATCCGCTCATTACCTCGACCGAATGCATTTCTCGCCAAATGAGTTGCGAGGTTCTCATCCTTGAACATCCACGACGGTTCGCTGTCGTTTTTTTTGTCTTTTTTATTTTTTCCTTCAATCCCCTGCTTGCCCAGGGACAGTTTCAACTGACTCTCAAGCTCTTGTTTCGGGACGGCACCACGGAACCCTGCAAGGTGGCCAGCCACCAGAGCACAAGCCTCTTGAGAGGAAATTCTGTCCCAGAGTCCGTCCGTTGCGAGGATAAGGAAGCGCATTTTTGAACGGGGGAGGGTCTGGCGAGAGTTTGTGCCGGGCTGGAGAAACTCTGTGCGATATGTTACGACAGGTTGGGAAGTCACGTAAGGTGGCGTCTTCAAGTCGGATGGTGGCGGCCGCGGCCAGAAACTAGAGTTTTTGAAAAACTTCTCCACGAGCCTATTGGCAAAAAGTCATTAAGTCAAACCGTGGGTGATGTAAAGTTATCTACTTCTCTTGAATTTCACGGGTCCATTTGTATCGTGCATCGCCGAATGCGCGCGTGGGCTCAAGTCCACCAAGGACACGCCCATTTCGGATGACAGACTCAGACTCCTCTGGGGGGTGTTCGGATTGCATCCTGAGAACAAAATATAAGCCTCACTGCATCAAAGGGTCGTGCTGGTTGGCATCGCCTTCACCTAAGACGTTCATGAAAGACAGTTCACTTTGCAAAGAGCACAACATGGATTTAAAAAAATAACAGTATATACACGCGTACCTCTTCAACTCGTTCGGATTTCTTCCTGTCTGATCCTCAGTTAAGACTTCCATTGTCCAGGTTCCAGTATCCTCGTTCAGGTAACCAGCTACTGCGCGAGAATCGCCAGTGCACGCAACATACATATTCCGCGCGCCAGTGTCCAGTAGTGCAAGCAACGCGCATGATCCAGAAAGCGCGGGATATATCGACGCTAATGCCATGGAATCATCTATCGGCTTCTGAGCCACTTTTTGATCTTTGTCTTGGATAGCCACATCATCCATAAGCCGTAATGGCGCATTGATGAGTTCCGAATCAAGTTTGGCAAAGGCATTTTGGATAGCAAGAGATACATACGTGGGACTCTGATCAAGTGTTCGCGGAATAGTGGATGACGATGACGATGGGGGTGACGGTGGCGTGACAAATGAGCGAAGGTATGAAAGGGTATTCGACGCTTTAGGAGGTGAATCTGGAATGGGTCGATACATGAGAGAGGAAAGCTGGAGTGCGACGGTTGGAATGAGCGTTTTTGATAGGAGGCGAGAAGTATGTGGGCCACCGTGACCGTCAAATACTGTGAAGAATAGCAGATCACCATTTGAAGAATCAGGCGTCCTCTTTGTGGGGGGCGGATCTCGCTCGACGATTATGTTTGCGTAGGCGTCCTCGATGGGTGAGTTCGCAGCAACTTGGGTTGTATGCCAGTTCCACTGTATTCCATCCCTCAACACGCTGTCAGTCTTCGTGACACCCTTCAGTTGTTTCTCAACATCACTGGGGAGGAGTAATGGCAAAACGCGCTTTGAAGTGACACGGTTGCCAGAGGAGTCCCGCGTGTGCACTGATATCTCGAACGTCTGGTTGGCCATGGCTATGTCTGCCCTACGACGGTAATATAAGTATGATGTGCTGGCGATACCGACCAAAGAAAATGCCGCAAGGGTGCGAGATGGTTTACGAAGAAGAAAAGACATTGAGTTCAGTCTCAATGGAATGGTCCAAAGAGGAGAACTCGCAGGTTTGTCCAAAGCTTGTTAGTGTATTGATGAAGGGATTGTAGAAACTTTCGCGCCTCCTCAGGGCTCAATCCAGTATCAGTAACTAACACGCGCCAACTTAGACGCCCGAAAAGTGATCATCTTAAATTCATCAGAAGCCATGTTCCAAACATTTCTCTAAGCCCTTTGGGAGGAGACTTCTCTAAGTGATATCCTAATGATGGCAAGAAGTACAACATCAGAGGTCATGAGATGGACATCACCATGATGTTATTCCTTACTGTCATGTTGGAAGTATGTAAGCACTACATGTTCTGTCTCAGTAGCTTCCTTT
>QLPI01055401.1:0-14445 GCA_003314275.1 Chroogomphus rutilus
TCTCCTATCTTGCATCATGCACTTTGGATCAGTGAAATTTGTTACATCACCCGAAACGCGCGAAGAATCCCTTTACAGCTTTCTCTCCACTGCCAACCTGTGTTCCTCCATATCAGTAACGGAATCTCGAGCTTTTCTACACTGCCTTCCGCCAAATTTGATACCCCAATGTTATGCGAGTCCGTGCCTTGTTTGTATGGGCCTCGACTCGAGCGCTTCCACTTGGCATAAAAACCACTTTGTCCTACGTCTCCTCTCTTTCAGACTTGAGCAGAAACACCAGACCTCAATATGTCAACTAACTTTACTAACCTCACGGTTTACCCTCCTGACGCATTCTGTTTCTATAATAACTCTTCGCCAGCGGATTGCAAAGTCACGGACCAACTTGTTTCCTTCCTCAATTTGACCTCGTCATTTCAAGGCTACTTTGACGCCTATTGCTTGAATCCCCCCATGGACGACGGCTGTCCCTATGGATATTGTCCTAACTCAGATATTGGAGGTATCTTTTCGCATCTGTTATAAAATCACATCCAGTTTGCTCAAAAAAATTTTTTTGATGTAGGGAGCTTTGTTCGAATATCTGCGTATCTCACTAATATTTTGGTCTGTGGGTATAGCATGTGCTTCGTCTTTATTTCGACACTAACCTCCCAGGTCCCCTAGCGATCATGATCTTTTACCACCCCGAAGGATTAAGAGATTCATTCTGGGCACAAGTATTGAGTGTATACTCCCTCCTGATAACCTGCGGGATTTCCATCATTTTAAAGCAACTAAGTCGGGTTCACGCTATCCTGACGACCGCCCTTGCTGGATCTCCATTAAGCCTTTACATCCTCATTTATGCTATAAGGTCCCTGTGGAATGACCAGAACCGAATGGGCTCTATTCTCGGTCGTGGTCATATCATTCCCCGAATTATCGTGTTCGGTGCATTTCTAATTTGGATTGCTCTCCTCGTATATATCATATTGCCCTCAAATACCTCCCATTTCTCACAATATTCCTGCGAACAAGGGAATCAACCATTCATAAAATACTTTTACTTCTTGCCCCTTGTCGTCCTGGAGGCGGTCCCCATGGCTTTCACATGGTTTATAACTCTACCTATTCAATTCGCCATCCTTGCATGGTTTATTGCCATCTGGTTGAGGAGAAGGCAGATTTGGCCTCGAGGAGAAAAGTACACACCTCGTTTCTCTAAAGTCTGGTGAGTTAGCGCATGTTCCAACCTGATTATCCTCATAGGCCTGCACTGTTAGGCGTGTCATCAATGATCATTATCCCTTCGTTCAATTTATAACAGTTGTACTGGTACCATTTGGTTACTGGGTAGCAATCATCGAGATTGGCACTCTCGATTCTAATGATGATCTCAAATTTACTACATCGTTTGGTCAGGTAGGGTTTTATCATGAAAGTTGATGAATTTTGCACAACACTGAGTTGACGTTATATATAGGTGCTTGCGATGTTTGTAACGTTACCGCCCTTGCTCCATGTGGTGGTGCTCATCCCTCGTTTCTGCCGTTGGTTCATTGACCTCACCTGGATCCGACTCCTAACTTGTCGCCCACGAAGATCACCGAATTATGAGGAATTCACGACAACCATACCGCTAACACTCGAAACACAACATCATGAGAGATTTGAGGAGGACAAATTTCAAGAAATCTAACTCACTACCGAGTATGACTACCCAACCCTAATGTATAGGTATATGGGGTCGATGCAAGCGCGTCTGTTACGTTACTCGGCTCGGTACTTATCACTTTAGATTTTTTCGAAGATATATACATCTATACATGTTTACTGTTATCCTGTAGAGCCAGAGTCTCTCTCTCGAACCTTAGAAAATTTCGTTGCTGGCCTATAATGGTACAGAACTGAATCTTTAGTATTATGCTTAAATTGACACAAACATTTTTAATAATCATAAAATCCCTTGCCGCTCTTCTTGCCTAACCACCCGGCATCCACCATTCGTTCGAGCAAAACGCTTGGACGATATTTGGAATCGGACGTGCCTTCATAGAGGGTTTGTTGTATAGATAGACATGTGTCCAGTCCAATACTGCAAGGCTAAGTTAATCGGTGTATAAACATGTGGAGTATTATGTACATACAAGTCGGCAAGTTGCAGGGGTCCCATGGGGTGGTTCATTCCCAGCTTGAGGGTCTTATCGATATCATCTCGCGTAGCCACGCCCTATGAAGAAAACAAGTTAATGGATCGTTAAATGGACAATAGTGAAATTGCGAACCTTCTCCAGATGCATGATCGCCTAATAAAAAGTGACAGTTAAATTGACAAAAACAGTTACAATAGTCGAAAAAAATGCACTTCATTGATGAACGGCATGAGGAGCGCGTTAGAAACAAATCCAGGCACGTCCTGCGAGGTGGTAACCTCTAAAAATTTACCATGAGCGGCCGAATTGTAGAATATAACAAGCAACGCGCCTTTTCCACATGCGATAGCAAATGCACGGGCTCGGCCCAAGGTATCAGGTGACGTTTGTAAGGCAGAAATCAACTCTACAAGTTTCTAGCAAATTCCTTGTATAAGAACGAGATCAATAATCGTGAATCAATGACAGCACCATGACAGGGACACTGTTAAACAAAGTCAGTTTTGCTTGATGTGTTGAGCGCAAGGCTCACGGATTAAAAAAATGCAATCCTATTATAGACAGGTGAAGACCTTCAAGGCAGATTTCATCAAGTTCCAACGCACCAACGACTCGAGATGCCCTCTGCTTCCCTTCAGGCGAAATGGCAGAGCTTCCTTCAGGAATTACGGCAGATGCGATCTTGGTGATGGAAATTGAAGATGTATTTGAGGCGAGAATTGCATCCTGACGCAGCTCAGACGCGAAAGAACGAAAAATAGTAGACTTGATTGAGAAGTTCTCTGACACAGCCTGAGAGCCTCTGAGCATCAAGAGATACAAAGGAGAACTGTCTTGCCCACTTCAATGACCATATCGACGTCTCTCATCGACTTGACATCTTCCACAACCCGGAGGCGATCGCGCGCTTCCTTCGCCTCACTGCTGGTAATCTTTCCCTTTTCCGTGTCTTTATCCAGAAGCTTGTCAAACAAAGCCAACCCGGACTTGATTTGTGCTTGCGATCTGTCGGAGAGAAGAACAGGGACCTTGGCCCGCAACGTGGAAACGTAGGAGATGCCCAGTCCCATCTGGCCTGGTACCAAATAAATATCACTTTGAAAGGAATAAGGACTTGCATACCGCTGCCAATGACACCCAGTGTCTTGATTCCATGAGCTACAGCCATGGTTTCAAGAAAGTGGCGTTCGAGTCAACGATGTCACGTGTTTCTTGGGATCCATCCGGAACCTCAGAACTCTGTTATATTTACAGCCTAGAAAGCCTAGAAATTAGATAACGACCTCCTTATTAGACTTTTGACTGGAACTTAATCTAGAAGAGGGGTGGAAGAATGTGAACGTTTTTGTACATAGGAGGCGTCACTACGTAAGATTAGGCGCTGACTAGTCTACTTATCTGACGCGCTGTCGTCAGCTCTTGTCCTTAACTTCCATGCATAACTGTCGTCTCTTAACACTCTTCGGGCTGGCTGGCCTCGCAGCAGCAGCCTACGCATCTCCTCTTTCCACTCATTCTATACCATCTCCTCCCAACTCTAATAGAGTTTCACTTGCTCCCCTCTTCGAGTCGCCGACCAGTCCCATTAAGAATTCCTACATCGTCATCCTCAAAGACGATGTGTCTCCTGCTGCTTTTGATGCTCACACAAACTTTGTTCAGAGCACCCACGCACAGGCTCAGGTTACCGAAGATGTTCTCCCGGATATAGAGCACGGTCTCAAGCATGTTTACAATAGCCATATCAAAGGCTATGCCGGCTCCTTTGCTCAGAGCACAATCGACAAGATCAGAGCCAGGCCAGAAGTTGATTACGTTGAACTTGACCAGGTCGTCCATACCATGAACGGCACCATCCAGAAGTCCGCACCTTGGGTCAGAATCTCTCTTTCTCCGCGAGAAGGCGAATGATCTTTACCACCATTTTAGGGTCTTGCTCGCGTTTCCCACAGACCTAGGCTTACTTTTGGAACTTTTACCACATACGAGTATGATTCTCAAGGCGGCGAAGGCGTTGATGTGTATGTCATTGACACTGGCATCAACATCTACCACGAGGAATTCCAAGGTCGCGCGTCCTGGGGCAAGACCATTCCTCGCAATGACGTCGACGAGGATGGTAACGGTCATGGTACTCACTGTGCTGGAACCATCGCGTCTCGCGCCTTCGGTGTTGCCAAAGCTGCTAATGTTATTGCCGTCAAGGTCCTTGGTTCAAACGGTTCAGGATCCATGTCCGACGTCGTAGCTGGTGTTCTCTTCGCCGTTGAGGATGCTAAGGTGAAAGCCGCACAGGCTGCTGCAGAGTTTAAAGCCACCGGCAAGACTAAGTACAAAGGAAGTGTCGCCAACATGAGTCTTGGGGGTGGCAAGTCGCGTGCCCTTGACGATGCAGTTAACCGCGCTGTCGACGCCGGTCTTCACTTCGCTGTTGCGGCTGGTAATGACAACAGGTATGTTCTTCCCTCGGAGAGTATTAGCACACCACCGATTATGCATTGGAAAGGGATGCGTGTGAATACTCCCCGGCCGGAGCTAGAAACCCGGTAACGGTTGGTGCCTCGACCATCACTGACGAGCGTGCTTACTTCAGTAACTTTGGTCCATGTGTACGTGGTGTTGTCAATGTCTCTTATTGCTCTTCGTCGGGCTCAACGTTTTCAGGTTGATGTCTTTGCGCCTGGTCTCAATATCCTTTCTACATGGACGGGCTCTAGGACTGCTAGGAACACGATTTCTGGAACCAGCATGGCCAGCCCCCATGTTTGTAATAATCACACATGACCGCTTTCCTCGCTGACCCGCATTTAGACCGCTGGCATGCTCGCATACCTCCTGTCCATATACCCCTCTGTGACATTCAACCCTGCTGTGTCAAGGAACCCTTTGCTCCCATCCTCGCTCCTAGAGACTGCCTTCCAGGCTTATCCTGCATTTACCTCTTTGCAGCGCGTCTATTCGATTGCACGTGCAGCCCTTCCCGAGTCCATTGCCAAATTCTTCCCTGCCCCTATGGACATGTCTGCCTCCAGTTCTTCGGATTTACCCATATTAACCCCGAAGGAACTCAAGGAGGCACTGCTCAGCCTTGCGACTGAGGAGGTGCTCACAATGGTTCCCGAGGATACACCAAATCTGTTGATATTCAACAACGCCACAGTACCGAGGAGATAAGATGGTTACCGAGTTGGGACAACGTGTGGATAGAAATTTGTGTGATATCGATATGTGTTGCCGTGTATTTTACGCATCGTATACGTATACTCCAGTACCCGTGACCTTGTGCATCGCTTCCGTTTTGGGCGCTAAATCGACCACACGGCGTATATGTCGGCAGCCACGGAAATCCAAACAGCACAGGTAGGGGGAACACGGGCATGGCAGCAATAAACTTAAGTCGCTCTCTCCACAGGCCTTGAGTACGAAGGCAATCCAAAAAGAACTCAACAAAGACTTGGATGCCGCGTTTGAGCTCCATGTCAAGGCTGCGGAGTCGTTTCTTCATCTTGCGCAGACCCTTCCTAACCCAGCTACAAGGGCCAACTGCAAAGCAGCTGCTGGGAAAGCGCTCGAACGCGCCGAACAGATCAAGAGGATCAAGCAAGATGTTCGTCCTGTGGTAGCAAATCCATATTCTGCAGGTACTTACATGAGAATGTACCTTGCACATTGATCGAATTGTACCACAGGGGAACAGGAATATATATTGGACAAGTCGTCGTTGGTGAACGGCCATAGATATGCTCCCTGGCAAGAGGTGGATGCACAACCGAGCAGTGATACGGGTGTGTATCGGTGCGCGATAGTATGAATATGATGTTGCTCTTTGGGCCTCAGATTATTACGCCCCAGAGATCCTCAAGGCCAGCCTGCACTCGCGCCTACCCAACGATCCGAGCATGTCAGTTGGCAGCGGCCCTCTTCCGTCTTGCCGGCCCCGTTGCGTATACTCGATCCAGCTCTTCTGCCACATGACTTGGTACAGTGTGTAGTCACCGATTGTTCTGTTGTAGCAGCTATTTCAGTCTGCCTCGGACACCAAAGGCGATTCGGGTCCAAGGTCTGATATTCTTGTCTGTGAGAGAGGTATACGCCTGACAATGAGCGGTGCAGCTTGGGATATCCTCATTGTATCCCCAAGATGCCAATGGCCTCCCAATCTTATCCAAATCAGGTAAGTATAGCCTACGCATTTTCCTGAACGGGTCGTGGCGTAAGGTAAGCTTGACCTATGTGCCCTTTGTCTAGGATTAAAAGTCGCTCTAGATTGGTACGCCATCTGAATAGCTGGACAAGGAGTCGTTTAAATTCATGGTTAAGAGTAGTTTTCGACGACACTCTTCCCTTTTCTGTAAAAGGGCAGCTCCTCGGTGTATCTACAGGAAAGAAACAAGTCCTATGGCCAACCTTAGTCGAAAAGGCTGTAAGTAGACAATGTTATTCACATTTAGCTATCGCCTCGTTCTCTGATGTTGACCCATATAGTACATGAAGCTTATGGGTGGATACGACTTTCCCGGCTCGTGAGTATTGAATTTTTCATCCTCAGACTCAGCCTGTAACAAGGCTTATTACCAGAAACTCGGGGACAGATCTACAGTTAGTTGTCCTCTTATTCATTGCTCATTTGTTGAAATTTCAAACTTTCAGTGCTCTTATCGGTTGGATACCAGAACAAGTTCATCTAAAAAGGTATTAGAATTATATTTTTAGCATTAAAACCTCGGTTGCCATAATTATTTTTCAGTTCTGAATTTCGTATGGAGGGGACTTGGACCAGGATTTTTCGAGGGTTTACAAATGGTAGCCGATGAATGAGGGCATTTTTATACACTACAACCTCTTCTTACATTCTATAATCTTCAGGACAATGTTTGGTGACCCTTGGAACACCTCCGAACATTAGCGACGGATGTGGTCTACTCCCAGCTCATAACTATGCTGTTTTAGGTTCGCTGGTTCGTTTATGGATGGAATATTGATTAAGGAAATTCGGCTCAGATCTGTATGATGACCATGATGAGCGGTACATCACCTTTCTTGATCTGTGGATCGAGCCCGTTTTTACGTCGGATCCATTACCGTCGGGTTCGGGATCTGGATTTCTTAGGAAAAGGACGCGCCGTACGTTGATCGTTTATATACATATGTTTTCCTCGGACCCTGTTCACGATCGATAACAGCACCTCTACGCCTGAGCTGGCGGGAAACGTGCTTACGTTTTGACACCATACATATCAGCTGGGAACCATCGTTGTTGCCTCACCGATTCTATATCCATGGGTCAGTTCTAATATTAATTGACCTCAAGCGTTCACCTCTCACCATTTCTGATAACAGAGTATGGAAGGCGACCAAAACGTTATCCTCTCAGCTTCGTTCAGGTGAGTAGCCTTTTTTGTTTTTATCGTTTATTGTCCTTTCTAAGAGTGTGCGCGCAGTGTCCAATAAAGTTCGTCTGCTTGTGCGACGTAACCAGTCAGCCGATGATGAAATTTGGATCCTCCTCACGCGACATATCAACGGCAAGCACGAAGAGCCACACTATATCTCACTCAATGTAATTCTCCATGAGAACTTCCCTCGTCTACCGGAAAAACCTTTGGTGCAGGTGAGCTTCCCGTTTCACTGCCAGACCTCAGTTCCAAACAATTTTAGGAAACATATTCTGATAGTGTACATGTCCTGGTACGAGGTTTCTCTCCTTTGTGACGGATTACATATAGAGAGATACCGCAGAAAAGACTATCACCTGGCTTGGGGAACACCCTGATGACCGTGATCACGTCCCTTGAAGGAACAAGTACCGATGTTCGATATACTATCACTGTCTTGTCTCATATGGAAGTTGTTATGGAGAAAAAGCCACAGAAAGGTTCTCATACCAAAACGGTATCCCCTCCAAGATCATCTTGACGACCAGGGCATTGCTGAGCTATCCTAGGTGTCTGGATCCTTTACAAGCAGATCTTCTGGCGGTAATCATACATATCCAACATTTATGGCGAACCCCCAGTATCGGCTACAGTTACAGCCCAACCTTACCGGTGAGGGAAGCAACGCAAACGACCGAACTCCCATATATATATCGGCCCAAGGACCAAGGGATCTTCCCCTTAACGTGAAAATTATCTGGTCCAATGGCCAGCGCGTTACTGAGTAAGATTTAAGTCTTAATCTGCGACGAATTTAACCTTCAGGGCTAGCCTCATCCAAGGAGAGGTAGTAGTTGACACAGGTGCCTACTCCTATGGATTTGCATATGGTGAACAACATCTGAAAGGTACGCAATCTCCTATTGTGTGTATATACGTCCGTCTGACTGGACTCCTAGCTGGCAACTATACTGTAATTATTTCATCCTTTGAACCACGTCAACAAGGGGCATTTGAGCTTTCTTTGAGCTCTTTGCGACCATTTGATTTAGAATTATTACCGGCTGAGGGGGCCGGAATGTTCACGAAGACTATTCGTGGCGCTTGGTACGTTACGTTCCGCTTGTCGGGAACTTTACATTTGATATCACTTTGAAGGAGGCAAGAAAGTTCTGCAGGACCAACCAGCTCAGGCAGGTGTCGTATGAATCCCTCTATCAAAATCACTATGCCAACCTCAATGCAAATCATGTATGTATCTAAATGGTCTGCGAGGGTCAGAGAACTCATTGCTACCTACAGGATTCGCATGCAGTTATTACATCCTTCACCAATTGTGGCAATAAACGCTAAGGTCTTTGCGATAGATGATGCAGGCGGTATCGGTCGTCAATTGTTGACCTCTGGCCCGTATTCGGATGCCATTGCTGGCGTATTGATACCCCACAGTGCGCTAGCTGCTGGCAACTACGTTCTTGTCCCTTCGACCTACGTTTCAGGCATCGAAATTACCTTCCAGGTTACACTTTACAGTACCGGGGGTGGTGTGGAGATGTCTTGGTTTTGACATGAGATATTCGTTCACCCTTTTCAGGGTAGTCCGGGATGGATTGGCTTGACGGTTATCAGCCAGGATCCATTGCAAGCGCTTTCGGACCGTGTCCTTGGTGACTGAAAAGCCTTTTGGTTGTCATTTTTGTATCATTATTTGTGTAGTCAACGTACAAGTCCCAGCTGCCTCTGTAATGTTTGCGAGAAAGGTGCCTCCGTCGTCAAAGAATAGACTGAGTGCCGCGACAGCCACACCAATTGAAATATCCTTGCCATCATCGCAGAGCACAGCAACATCTTCTCCAATGATGAGATGGTGCTTTAAGAACTCCAATGACCGTGGCAAAATTTGGGTTAGGAATTTGTATTGGCCTTTTTTTCCTGATGAGGTTTGAAGGAATAGCATTTTGTCAGATGATTCAGCAGATACAGGGAGAGGTTGTGATACGATCAAGACACAGGCCCGCTGGCCTAGTAGGGAAGAGGGAGAAAGTGGATTTAGAATGGACTTGGCCATACCAACGGCCAGACGAGATTTGACACGCATTACGGGCACAACAATCGGACCACCTGCAACGTGGTCTCTCTGCGAGACAGAAGAGGCGACCAATGACGAGATACAGTTTGACAGAGCAGAGCGAGAGGATGAAAGAATCTGATCCTTGTTTTGCCAATACAAGTCTGGTGTCAGTCCCTAACATTCATGTTAAGTGTGTGGTGAGTGGCATCGGTAAACGATTTAATATTATTCAAACCCACCTGGCTCCAAGATTCATGGTCGTCACCAGAACCTTGAACATACGTATACCCAGCTGAGCGACGTTCTATGCCTTCCTCTACCAGTTTCGAAGCTGAAATACACACGACAGGGAAGAAATCAAGAGAATCCATCCGTGGTAAACGTTTTGTATCAGGTATGATCCATATAGGACGAAGTGGCTTCTGTAGAGCAGGAATTTGATACTCAGAGGACTGGAAAAGAATCAGTGTTAAGGCACGTCTCTCGCCCAACCCTTACCAATAACTGCTCGGCCCAATCATCTAAACGAGTTTCAATCTGTGCATGTTCACTGCGACTTACTTAAGTCAACGTGAGCATGTTTGAAAGACAAGATAATAGACTTCCATACCACTCCCAGGCGGTGTATATAATCCATAGTTCTCACGAAGTCTCATGGCCGTCCATTGCAAGTCTTTTGATTGTTTTGCGACTGCTATATTTATGGTTGCACACCAAATAGGAACAGTTTTTGATAGTGCATCTGGAAACCGTTTCCCATGACGTGTTGAATCCACCAAAATTATCCTGCCTCGGTAGAAATTTTCGGAAAAAAGGTTTTTTAAAGACGTTTGATCTTACACACCCTCCACACTTCGTTATTGCGTCTAGAAGGTGTAGATTTGCTCTCCTAAGATTAAAAGCCCATTGGCCGAAATGTCCATCTGTAGATTTGAAGTATACAGGTTCTCTTTGGCCCTTGTAGTCGTAGGAGGAGTGTCATTGTGAAGCCACGGTTTACAACCGACGTGGGTAAAGCCTACAGTATTGGGTTCAACATACCACGCTCCACACCGCAGGTTGGCTATATCGGCAGATCACGCTCTGATTAGTATACATTTTTCAATGCCGTTTTAGGGGGTCACGCACGGTACATCTTGAAATCAGGATATAAGCGTGCCATTCTAGATATGAACACTGCATCTTCTGCAATGGAATGCAAACGATTATACGCGTCGTTGCTTTCTTGTCGGATCTCCCTGCGAGCATTCGTTATTTCTCTTGTCAAAAGAGATTCGTCGAGGGAATGTGGCATCGCAGACTGAGAGAAAAGAAAGAAAGGCTGGCCGCCGTCTAGAAATGGTTTGATAATCGAGGCGTGCACGATTATACTGGTTGAAGGTATTACCGGTCTGATCTCAGTGGGAGATTGGTAATTACTGTCACGTCACCCTGTGTGACGTGTATCAACATTACTTTTCTAAATACAATTTTGGTCCACGACTCCATACTTGCATCCTTGTTGAATATTACACCGCAAATAATAATAATTTAGAATGATGTCCACCCATGAGGTGCCCATGTGCTAAGCCCACCTAGTCCACGGCTCGCTTATTGTTCGTCACGGTATATAGACTGAGTCTTCATAAATGGCTTAAATACAGTGAAATTGAATCATGCAGTATTATATAACTACATACATAATAAATAGTCCATTATACCATTATACACAGACTGAGTAACATATAGCATTTACTTTCAACATTCCATGTAATCCGTCTCAGGTTAGCAGGTTACGAGTTTTAAAATTACAAACACCCGGGTCCAGATCGTGCAAGCCCTAAAGCCTTATATTGCGTCAGAAGACCATGGGAAAGGAAACAACTATATAGGTTTTCCCCTACCCTTGGTCTTCCTTGCATAGATGAATTTAAATATGCATGACCATTCAAAGCCATGGAATGTCTTGATTCCTCAGGCTGGTCTATGATACACAATGTCATACCATGACAGGTAAAATACCATATGAAACGCTCGCTAAACGTTTCCATATCACCTGAAACTTTTGCGATTCAAGCTGTTGTGGGCATAGAAATGGACTCGCTTCAAGTCTATGTATTTCTGCAGATCAACAACCTCAATTGAAGCATTTTACATATTCGGCTCTTCCTCTCACATCGACGCCCTTCTTATGCCCCACTGTCTTGCTTAGCTGTGCCCGTTGCTGTCGCATCGGACAACTACAACTATTAAAATGTCCTCCTTGCCACTTGTGAAGTTTTGAAATTTACTACCTAAATACCATATTACTGCTTTTCAAAGTGACATGTTGTTAAACCCCCTTATCCTGTGTACCCGTCGTTTGTCTCGACTGCACCCACAGTGTCATCATACCGAGAAGAGGGTTTGGAACCACATTCTAACCCATTGAATCTTGCAGTGGGGTCGTCAAACCCCAATTGGCCAACCGCACCTCCCTAACCTGAGGCCTAGTGTTGCACGCACAACATCTTTAAACAAGTACTAGTAGATCCCTGGTCGCGATGATCTATTCATTACTACCCAAATGTATATTTGGGTCAGGTTGGCTGCACTCTAGTTTCTGATGACAAGCTTGTATTCTGTTTTTGTTTCTGAAATGATTCTCTTCTGCAGTCGACGTCGTTGGAACGAAATCCATATAGCAATATCATTCAGGACACCGTGAATGTTGATGATGTTCCGATAAAGGAGGCGATAGGACCAATGAGGGGTTTCGAATCTCCAAAGTATTGAATTCGATATGAACCAGACGAAGTACCAAACTCTGACCACACAGTAAGCTATGGAGTTTACCTTGAAACATCCACAGGAGAGATTCACCAATTGTCCAATTGATGGTGACAATAGAAGTACCCATTATCTAGAGGGCCCCTCAATTACATAGATATGATTTAATCATGATGGGTACTGACCGAAGACGTGCGAACCCATTCAAAAGTGGTGGAAGGATGTGAGTCAGATCTTACAATTTTCCACTGTCCGTTCACTTGTTGCTCGACACTGAGGAAAGTACCATCCAGGCGTAGGTTGTTCTATGATGTCATTTCGTCAGGTAGGCGCAAACAATTGTCACAAGTTTCTCACCCTAGGATTGGCGCCGACAAATTGTACACTGACTGTACTACCTGAAGAGTATGGCGTGGAAGCAACATCCGACCGCACTTGTCCAATTTTTTTTCCGATTGGAGGTGCATCGAAGTACACGGGCGTCTGGTATGCTGATCAGATCACCGATAGCTGACGCGAATTCACCGTAGTGTACCTGAAAAGAGAGCGCTTCGTGCGTCAAGTCGGGGGGAGCCGGTGCTGAAGGAGGGGGACTAGATGCAATATCAGAAATGAAGCCAGTTAGCTTGGTGTATATATCCATGTAAGCTTCAAGGGTGACTGTGATCAAGGAATTAAAACACAACAATTAAAGAGGAGAATGGACCGACACTGTCCGAACAGCGTGGAGCCTCCTTCATATCGCTGTATTGCATACTCTTCTCTTGTGGTGATCTGCCACAAATCAGTAATGACATCCGAACGTTGCAACCAGGGGAGATCTTCACATAGTGTGAATATGTGTTGGCAGGTCCCGCAATGACCACGTATGCATCCTGACCTAGTATCCCATCCGCGATGAGCTTTGCACGCATAACTTCTCTGGTCGGGACGATGAGTTGTGAGTGCAAGTGCATTAAGTTCGTACCTTATACGGCGTCCCGACATAGTCGTAAATTCGCCAGGGACAACAAGAATGACAAGTTGCCCCACTCGCATAATTTGAATATGGACAACACTCGGTTGCCAAGAATATGGTTTATTTGCATAACCCTAGCTGAATAGTCGCATCACATAGCAATGATCATACAAAGAAAATTACCGTATTCAATAAAATTGGTTTGGGAAAGTGACATGCAACTTGTTCAGGGCTCGGATCGCGTGTCACCGCCCCTTTCACGACTTCCCAGAAAGGGTTTCTATGGCACAGATAATAATAAAAAGATGTAGCTGGAAACCGAAAGCAAAAGAACCTACCTGGGCTGAGAAGAATTATCTCCTTGAGTAAAATCGAATACTCCGGGACCATCTCTATAGATGTGAGACTGATGAGCACCAAACATCATTAAAAAATTCAAATTCTTACGTCGTTCCACCAGCAAATGCGAATCCTGGTTGAAATTTCACTCATGAATTCAATATGTCGATATATGATACAATTCTTACCCATAGCTGCAGGGCACGTGGTAACTTGTGTCCCGTTGGCCAATATAAACGTGTAATCAGACCTATATCATTTTTATCGTTGACCACCTTCCACGTCAACTCATAACGACGAACATGTTTATGAATTGATGAACAGAGCGGACACTTCCAACGACCGGCCGCCGGACACCGTTCATCACAGCCTGTGCTCCCATAGCTTGAGCCTTTCCGATTAAGAGATTGGATTCAAAATCAGAGACCCGAAAACCGGGCCCACGTCCATGGCAATCCTGAAAGAGGTGAAACGGCTTAGAATTAAGCCAGAAAGCTGAAATTACCTGTGCAGTGCCTCCACATGTGGAGGTGTTAAATGTGCACAACCGACCATGCCAAGGTTTCCCAGGACTCTCGCAGAATGCACCCAGACTTTTGAAGGGAAATGTGCGAATTAGGCCAATTCAATGAAATTCATATGGAGCTGACGTACATGTTGGGACTACAAACATGCGGCGCCGTCAGGGTTAGATCCGTTGTGAAAAGTGGAGTCAAACCTCGTATCACCAACATTGGCTATATGAAGATATTAGCGTTGTCGTTGTATGAAAAACACAACGTAGGCTTGCATTGAGAAAACCCAGCTACAAATGTA
>QLPI01055530.1:0-11868 GCA_003314275.1 Chroogomphus rutilus
CCATCTAAAAGGGCAATAGGTTTAGAACTGTGTCACCTGCTCCAAGCATCTGCACACAAGACCTTTCTACTCTCTATTTTGATAGTTACTCCTAGTTTGATTTTTGTCTATGGTGGGGCAGGCATATAGATATCTACACAATAGCTTACAGTGCACCATAAGTGCTTAGCACTTCAAGCACTCTAGTTGATACACACACACACTCTCTCTGTGTTAGCTAGTGTTTCAATGAGCATCAATGAGTATATTTCTTTTCATTGCTTATTTTATTAAGTTACAGCAATTGATAGTGGATTATTACCATCATGTGGATAATGACTGGCTCAGCTAGCACAATTGAAATTACACATCATCAAGTTTTCTTGAAATGATTTACAACTGGGAATTTCGGTAGTGTGTAGGTCAGGTCATCAACAAGCTACCACTTGTTCTGGACCCTGCTGTCACATGTCTTTCCTTGTGGTCGAAAGGCACATCTCCACGAGTAGCCAGAGAAAGAGGTCCGGAACCCCGAGTGAGCAGTGCGATACGAGCTGCCCGTCCTTCCAAGGTGTTTGGGTCAAGAAGGGCCTGCAATCCAGCCACGTCTTCCTCCCCCGGTAATGTTGCGATTCTAGACATGGTCTAATGTCAGGGTATGTCGTTAAATGTATACTTTTGCTTACATGCTTTCCAGGGTGGGCAGTAACAAAAATCCATCCCTAAAGGCATCATACTCGCAGACATCGTCAATCGCTCGACGGGTGTCTTCGAGGTCAATGGTTCGCAAGAATGTGGAGTCGGATCCTTCAATATCTTGTATCACGTTGCGAAACTGTTTCTCAAGCCTAGATTTACTATGGCCTCCTTCCGATAGCGATGCAGTCAACCAGGATGGAATGCGAGCACAGTGCCATAGTGGTCGTGTTGTCACAGCATACCACACAGGTAGGGACACCTAAAAGGTCGTCAGTTCGGTTCACTTAACCATGGTTGAAAACCCTACGATGCGAGAAGGCTCCTCAGCAGATACATATATCTTGCTCAAATCCAAGTCAGCTAGACTCAAAGAAAATGGTTTAAGTTCAGGATCTTCATCGTCAAGCCCTTGGCACCCCCGGATCGCGTTTAAAAGGAGCACCATACTTCGTTCAACTGTAAATCTTGCATCTTCTACGTTCCTTTGGTAATTGTCGGAGGTATCCTGCGTAGACTGAGTCCTGGCACAATCCAGCTCCCGCTGAGCGCAGGCTACGAAATATTCCCGAGCTGTTTTGAAAGGGCCCCTGTCAAGCTGCAGCTTGTCGCGTCCATCTATGTAAAAGGACGGGCGGACGATTGGCCCGATATAAAATTCTTCGGCCTTCGACACGTACAAACTTCCGATGGCATCGAATCGGTGACGAAATAGTTCGATGGTCCAACGCGCAACCTGGGAAACAATACGCTCCTGTTCCACACCAGTAAGACTTGAAAAAATCGTAGATAGTTTCACACCGGGGATCTATCATGGCGGTCAGAATATCGTCACCTAGGGATTGTTTTTCGAGCCTTCTCTAATAACATATATACGCCCAGAGGGTGTTGTGTTATCAAATTAAGGTGCAGCACTCGGGACACGGGTATTGATGTCTTTGTGGCGACATACTTCATCGTGGCTGCCTGGAGAACACCCTTATACGCAGCTTCAACACATTGCATGGACGGATACACTCACTTCAGATTCTATAACATAACTCGGCAAAGATAAAGATAGAATACGAGCTATGATGTCTTTGCCATCTCCTAGAGTAACGTTAATAGTCTGAGGAGATTTAAGAGAAATTGCCAGAAGGAAAATAAAGTTAAGTCAGACCTTACAATACTCATCTGTGGGGAACTTGAACATAATCTTTAATTATAGCTTCCCAAGGATACTCACTCTTTCCCACCAGTTCCACCTCTTTCACTTCAACACCGAGGTTGGTGAAGACAGCCTCTTTGAGTGCCTCAAAGTCAATTCCGATGGTACGAAGAGTATAAGCCATTGCAATATGTAACTGTAAGGGGATCTGATTGTTATCGATGTGAGGTAAATAGTGACTGCGTGTTGGACACGTGCCATCCACATGGCCTATCAATGCATGTCCGGCACCCATGTCACATAGAGAGTGGACTTGAAATTATAAGAATGTTTTATAGCTGATGACCGTACTGGTATGAGCTGAACTAAGAGTCACTCCAGATGGTGGCTGATTTTAAAGGAGCAGCTGCTGGCGTCAAGTATTTGAACAGAGCACCTACCAAAAGGTTGACCTGAGATCACAAGAACATAGGAGTTGAAAATCATCAAAGTATTCTAACCCCACTTCAGTAACGTGAGTGAACAGGAAAGGATATTATTTACTGTGAACTACCTATTATGTACCTAGTACATCATGGTTACGAATGCCTGTTTGCACCGGCTCACTTCAGATTGTGCAAAAAAATCCTTGGTGTTATATGGGATACAACTCACAACAGAGGGGGTATTATATCAGGTATTGCCCTCGTAAGTAATTGATTTCGAATGAATAATCAAGAATAGGCCATTTTCAAAGCGCCGAGTTGTGCGGAGTGAGCCAGATCAATGGTCCAGCTGTATAGCTAAAACTTATAACTGACTCTTCAACTTAACATTTCAGGTTCACGAGCATCAATTCGCTGTAAGTCAGAGAGCAACATGTCTCCACTGAAGCTCAAAGTAACACATAGAATCATAAATGACTTCTCGCCCTACAGTCAGTGTTCGTACCGGGTCCGGGGGTAAGTACACGACATCGGCTGGAGCTTTTTCTGACCAAACCACACTTTTTATAGAGGCTTCGTCCTCTGTTACGTTGCCTGCAGTTTTCACTGCCCCCATTCGCCTTGATGTCGTTCAGCAAGTGCATAGTACGTATTCCATTGTTCGCTCATATTCATGTTTTACCTTTCCCGTTATAGAGAGTATCGCGAAGAACAAGAGGCAGGCTTATGCCGTTAGTGTAAAAGCTGGTCACCAGACCAGTGCCGAGTCGTGGGGTACTGGTCGTGCCGTCGCACGTATCCCCCGTGTTGGGGGGGGAGGTACTCACCGGTCGGGACAGGTGCGATTCTTACCCTAAGGTTACTTTCCTTTTTGACATTGCTATCACTTCGTGTCAAGGCTGCGTTTGGCAACATGTGCCGTGGTGGTCGCATGTTCGCTCCTACAAAGATTTGGCGCAAATGGCATGTCAAGGTGAACCAGAACCAGCGCCGCTTCGCTGTCGTCTCCGCCCTGGCCGCTTCTGCCTTACCTTCACTGGTCCTTGCTCGTGGTCATCGTATTGAGGATATTGATGAGGTCCCGTTGGTTGTCCCTTCCTCCACGGAGAGCCTTACTAAGACCAAGGAAGCTGTTGAACTCCTCAAGGCCCTCCGAGCCTACAGAGACGTGGTTAAAGTCTCGAACTCGCGCAAACTCCGAGCTGGCATCGGTAAGATGAGAAATCGCAGGCACCGCCAGCGCCGTGGTCCTCTTATTGTTTACAATGAGGACAATGGCATTGTCAAGGCCTTCAGGAACCTGCCCGGTGTGGAGATCTGTCAAGTCACTCGTTTGAACCTTCTTCAGCTTGCTCCTGGTGGTCACCTTGGTCGTTTTGTGATTTGGACGGAAGGAGCGTTTACTCGCCTAGACGAGGTGTTTGGAACCCACGACAAAGCTGCCCTTCTGAAAAAGGACTACATGTACGAATTTTAACGCTTTAGTAAACCATATCACTCATAACATTACGTTTATAGCTTGCCTTCAGCCAAGATCACTAACCCTGATCTCACAAGGTTGATTAACAGTGACGAGATTCAATCTGTGGTCCGTCCTGCAGGTTCCAAGATTCAAAAGCGGCCCTGGACGCAACACAAGAACCCTCTGAAGAACGTGGGCGTTTTGTTCCGCCTCAACCCCTACGCCAAGACCTTACGTAGACAGGAGCTTCGTGAGTTCATATGTTTGTGTTTGCTTGTCCGACTGTTCATTGTTTCCCAGTCAACCAAGAGCGTATCAAGAAAGCTGGCACAAAAAAAAAGGCGAAGGGGAAGTCTGCGGGAGATGCATTCCTCAAAACCATGTTTGCGCCGTGAAAATGATTGCTGATTCGATTGATTATGCCTCCTATGTGTCATACCTAGTCATGCCCAATATGCGTTTAGGCTTTAATCCCGGTTGCAGACCCATTAAGCAGATGCGCTCTGACTCAAGTTCAATCAAGTGGTAGAAGTTACTATTTGTATTCCCTCGCATGGTTATACAACAGCAGTCATTACCGAAGTACTGAAGTGTGTTGCACTCGATTCGGCTGATCCAGAGCTGTGGAAAGTACAATTTATACCCAATCTGGAAAGCTATATATGCATATGAGTTAACACAATATAGGTTATTCGCACATAGTCTGAGCTGCCGAAGGCCATCATTCAAGATATCATTTTCACAGCGGCTGGCACAGTGGAGTTCGGTATCATGTCTAGCAGCAACAAACCACGTATACGTGACTATGGAATTACCGTTGGCACACTTCCTCCAGGGGAGTATAATGCAATCACAGATGTACCAGGTGTGAAAGTTGGACATTTAACCCTCATCAAAGGCGACTACGGCCACAGGTGTATATATCCAGCTTGCTTCCGGTGTTCGTCTGTTGACTGACGATTCCTCACTGCCGATTCTTTAGCGACCCCGTCATTCGAACTGGGATCACTTTGGTGTCTCCTGCGCCTGATATCTTAATAACTCCCAGATATACCGGCATATGGGCACTGAATGGCGCAGGGGAGATGTCAGGGTATCCAAATCTCCATTACAGTCTCAAAGTATAGGTGGTGACTTGGTTATTGCAGATTCCACATGATCGAAGAGTATGGCAAACTGGATGGGGTTGTTGCTATTACAGGCACCCTGAATGTCGGTGCTGTTATAGAAGGCCTTCAACGTTTGTACCTTCGCCAAAAAACCGATGCCGATGCCTTGCCATTTCACATTCCTACTGTGTGAGTGTTTTCGGTCAGCTGCAGAAGGACTCATCATAATGTAACATAAAGTGCCGAAACTCTAGACTTCCGCCTTACAGATACAACTGCATTTCCTGTGAAGCCAGAGCATGTTCTGGACATCAAACTTGCTGATGGACCTGTGCCGGAGGGTAATGTGGGTGGCGGGACTGGCATGATCTCATATTCTTTCAAGGTTTTGTTTTCTCTCACAAGTTGTCACGCAGCTTATGTGTGTTTAGGGAGGAATCGGCACATCCTCACGCCTGATACCAGTAGGGCCTGATGGAAAGCAATATACGCTTGGTGTCATTGTACAAGCAAATCATGGCCGTGCCCGTAATTTGACTATCAAGGGTGTCCCTGTGGGTAAGATAATGTGGGACGAGGGTTATTGGGACGATGAACTTGAGGTGAAGGAGAAAGAAATGACAGGAAAGCAGCTGAAAGATGGAGACGGAAGGTATTACGATTCAACGTGACATCTCCCATCAACTCAGTCATCCCTCTAGCGTTATCACTATTATTGCAACCGATGTTCCGCTACTGCCTCATCAGGTGAGTGGTAGAATATATAGGTCTGTACATATTAGGAACATTCGTTACTTCACAGCTGAAAAGGCTCGCAAAACGAGCTGCCCTCGGTTTAGGACGACAGGGTGCCATGGGAGAGAACTTCTCGTGCGTATTGCGTATTGGTTGTAAGAACTGTGGTGTTAAGGCTCATCGAGTGACAGAGGGGATATCTTCTTAGCATTTTCTACTTCGCCTCCACATGCGCCTCCTTCTAAAGCTGATTCCCCTACGGTCAACATCCCACAAGGTAGAGACGAGAAATACCCTTTTCACTTACCTGTCACTATTGAGGTACAACAGGCTTCTTTAATACTGCACTTCCTGATGCTTACTGCTACAGACTGTACAAACGGTTGCTGATGAGACGATCGATGTTCTGTTTATGGCAACTGCGGATGCAACGGAAGAAGCCGTTTTGAATGCTTTGGCTGCGGCAGAGACAATGACAGGTTTGGGTGGCTTTACGGCGAAACGCCTGCCAATGGACAAGGTCAAAAAAATGCTGCAAGACCACAAAGCTATATAGTCATGTCCAATGATCCACATGGATACAATAAAGTAGAATGCAAACGGCCGAGGAAAGCAACAATCAATCACTAAATCTGGGAAGTTTATTAGGATTCAAATTAATAATACAACAATTGTGAGGTTAGACTGACCGATCTGGCATGAGGACTGGGCCGACAAGACTCCAAATATAGAGCAACACGCAGACCCAGCTCGACACAACACGCATCCACATTGCAGGCTTAGAGCGGCCAATGTAAAAATCGGATTCCTTTCCCGAATCACCTTGCGTCGCCTTGAGCATTTGCCTGTCATATTGTGAAGTTAAGAACACTGGGTGGAACGAGATGGATGTCATACCAGTCTGTTAGTAGCATCGCTACGTACATGGCTCCCATCGAAAATATGACATGGAACCATGTATACTGTAGCGTGAGTCTGTATTGAGAAGAGCGGACACAAGATACTTTTGGCAGTAAACGCACATTATAACGAGTACCGGTACGTTCATCATCTCGTTCTTCTCCTGTAGCACCGTCTTCTTCATCCTCATCTTGATCCTCGTCAAGAGCAGAAGCAGGAATAGCACCAGCCTCGATTGCGGCCAGAAGGGCCTGATACCTTGGTGTCTCGGTCCTTGATGGCTGGGATGTGACTAACGTCACCCCAGCATTCGAATCCGTGTCGGCCGTGAGTTGGATCGCCCCTTTGCGCTTACCGACAAAAGCTCGACTCTGCGTGGCTGCACGACTAGTGGAATACGCAATGGCGATGAAAGTGAATATGGCACCAAAGATGACTGTGGTAGTCCGTGTTGCCGTTGCTCGGTCCTGGATAGGATTTCTACAGGATGAATTGGAATGGTTTCCGACGGCGGACATGATAAGGTATGTGGAGTAGACAGCAACAACGCTGGACTGGGCTAATCCCGAACGGGGATTTGCATCCTGTACGGCGGGGTGGATGCAAATAATGGTGATGATAGTACAAAGCGCAAGATTGAATGAAATAAAGAAACGATTGAGGGTGCAGCCCTCGCTGGCAAAAAAGGCATACATGACACCAGTGAGAATGGCAGCAGCAAGATACATCGCTGCCGTCGATCCAATGAGGATGTATTGCCAAAGATTAGACTCTGATGTCTCCCACTTTTCGAGACAAGTCTCTGACCAGGAGTGGGCAAAGTCGACGAGGAGAACAAGACCAAGGAGAATGAAAAGCGTCGCACCAACGAGGGAGACATAATTGCCCCAGAAGATAAAGAAAGGGCTTGGAATAACAAACGATATGGCCACGAGCACAAACCAAAGAAGAATTTTGGGTCCCCACCAGCCGTTTTGAATAGCAGCACGTTTCGTGCGAGTATCTTGGACGCCAATCAGGGAAGCCCCAATAATGGCGTGAAAGAGAGAAAGGGCAAAGCAAATGCGATGCACGGCGAGAACCCCATAACATCCTCCGTTTGGACAATCAATCTTGATATAATCATAGGTGATCTTCTGAATCTGACGAATGGCAAATGGAGTCTTCATTATCCAGGCGAGGATGGAATTGAGGGCGAAAATTAGCTGCAATAAACTCTTAAGATCAGTTAATGATTGCAGCTATTCTTAGACTCACAGCAAAGCCAACTCGAGTAGCAATTGACGAGTTGCAATTACACGACTTGAAAAACATGCTCGCTTATAATAAATAGAAGCATCGGCATCGAAAAAAAGGAGGAATTTCAAGGCAACTGACCAGCAGTAGAGGTACAGCAGAACGCGAGACCTGCAAGGCATGATGAGCCCACTGTGCCTAGCACGCCTGCAAAAGGCAGCGAGAATAACAGTCCCATGGTGAGACGGTTGAGATTGTGACGCGGAGTCCCGTCACGTGACACTTACCCTTTGGTGTGCCACCGCAATGTTGACCAACGTCCTTATTACTTCGTTCCACCCGTTCCCGACAGTAGCTCTCTCTCTTCCATCCAGCACATTTTTGTCTTCTATTCCATCAATCCTCGCAAGTCGTTTTCCTTCGTTTCCTGACCCCCGCGACCTCCATATTTCCCTCCTGTCTGGACCTGCCCCGGGACCTGACATTTCTCTTTCTGATCTACACGGATCTCATGTTTCTATCCGCGTCATACCGAGCCTTCGTGGTGGAAAGGGTGGCTTTGGATCTCAACTTCGTGCAGCTGGAGGCCGCATGAGTAGCCAGAAGACCAGCAACAACGACTCTTGTAGAGACCTTAGTGGTAGGCGTTTAAGCACCGTCAAGGAAGCGAAAAAGTGTGGTGTCAAGTTCTATTACGATACAGATTGATCTGACGGAGAATTGACAGGCTCGCTGCATACCTCGAATCTGAGCCAGAACGCAAGAAGGCGGCCGCCGAGGCGCGTAAGGCAAAGATTGAGGCTTTGGAACGTCAGTTAGGGATTGAGGCTCCATCCTCTCAAGGGGAAGAAGCATCAAAGCCAACAGGCACCAAGCGCCGTTTCGATGATACTGAGTATCTGGAACAGAGCCGTGAAATTGTTGATTCCGTTAAGAATGCAGTTACTGCAGGTATATTCGCCCCTTATCGCACCATATGTCGGTCAGCTGACCTGGTCGTGCTTTAGGGCTTTTGAAGAAGAAGAAAGCAAAGACTTCACATCAGCCAAGCAAGGACACGCTTGCAGCAGCTACAGCAACTGCAGTAACTTCATAGGCATGAAGCAGCTCGGTTTTGTACTTTACATATACATAAACATAGTGAAACACTCTTCATTAGAGAGTATATAGTTACCCATAATTATTAACATACTGAATTAATTTTTTTAGCCACGCAATTCAGTTTGCTAATAATTATTTAGTAACTAATACACACTCTCATGATGTCACCCCTGATGGGGATTGAGTACCTGCAGCAAACATCTAAGTAACAACGGTCACGCAGGAAATATCGAGAACTATCCTTAATATCCAATCATATCTGATACAGAATCCGCGCAAGCATCCCTACTTATCTTTGCCGCCACCGTGTGCCAGTAAACTCATACTGTGGCATTTTGCACGATGGACAAAGATAACCCCAAGGACTTCACTTTCGCAAAGCTCAGTGACTTGAAACTGAATGTAACTTTTAGAATGTATGAGCCTCGTTTCGCGTTCTGCGATTTTACTCCCAGTTCATAAACAACATTGTCTAGATCCCAACTGGAAGGAATCAGATCACCCAAGTCCTTCACACAACTTTTGGATCATCCTGAGCTGAGATTCACAGGGGTTCAGTCACCGTGAGCATCTCATACACTTTCGATGATATATTACAGATTCTGAAAACAGCGAAGATATCCTTCTGACCTATACGCAACATGCCAGCTGATAGCAGACAATAAACCTCTTACGATCCGCTATAGAACGTCATTCAAGGCATTTAAGACCAGCTACACGTTAGACGAACCATATACTGGCTTGCTGTTTGAACTCACTTGACATTCAGGTGGAATGAATGGATCTCACTTCCAATTAAATATTGCGATTTACCTCTAAATTCTCAAATTACCATTACAATTTGGGACATCGAGGGTCCACGTCAAGCAACACCCGTGGGAGGTTCTACATTTCAGCTGTTTGGTAAGAAATGGTGCATTTACCACGTTCTTGTCACCCGCGCAACACCACAACATTTAATGTTTTCAGCACCCTCCGCAGAGGAAAGCATAGACTACTTCTTTGGCGCGACCAAGAAGCTGATGGCTCCGTGGATACGCGAACTCCCAGCAAAATTGGTGCAAAGGATGAGATGGGAAGGCTCGAGAAGGTGTCGTCATCAACTGAGACTGAAGTAGATTCCAACTCACAGCTAGCAAGTTGGTGAAAAAGTATGAACGAGGGGACATGCCTAAATCTGACTGGTTAGACAAATTGGTTTTCAGGAGAATGGAGGAAATACATGCCGTATGTCATGACCATTCTCTGGTAAACCTAAAATATCAATTTATCTAGGCTGAAACGGAGAAGTCAGAGAATCTTTTTCTCTACATCGATCTTCCTCGGTTTGATTTCCCGGTTGTTTTCACTGAGCCGGTTGGTCTTTCTAGTCTTCAAAGAGCTTAATCTTGAACGCGTCGAACAGGAGTCCCCTGCCTCTTTTCTTTCAACTCCTGGTCAGAATAACTCTCTTCATCCCCCGAGCATGTCTTCGGCTCCTACGAGTATTACCTCCGATCCTCACTTGTGGTCAATAGTCGATCCTGATATGGCTAGAGAGAATCCCGTCGAGGACAAACACCGTAGGCTGGTTCGGAGCCACCGAAATGGACCCCTCGATCGAGAATTGAAACCCAATGCCAAGATTCGGGATGAACTCAATGTGAAGCTTATAAATTTTATCAATTGCTATCACTCATTCTTCACTCAAGGAAATTCTCAATTATCCACCAAGTCAGCTCCTCACCCTTGAAGAGAAAGATCTCATCTGGAAATTCCGTTTCTACTTGACAAGAGACAAACGTGGCCTGACAAAATTCATCAAATCTGTTACCTGGCGTGATTCAAGTGAAGTAAAGCAAGCCGTTGAAGTTCTTTTGCCTATGTGGACAGATATTGACACTGATGACGCCCTCGAACTTCTTGGGCCTAGCACGGTTGACTCCCGTGTGCGAGGCTTCGCTGTCAAGCAACTCATGAGGGCAGATGATGATGTTTGTCATTAGACATCTGTGAACCATTGGGAACTCCTTCTGATAAATTCATAACGCAGGAACTTCTTTTGTATCTCCTACAGCTGGTTCAAGCCTTGAAATTTGAGAGTGTTGCAAGTGACCAAAGATCTTCACGCTCAGCAACTAGCGCTATTTCTTACGACGATAGTGGTCTCGCAGACTTCCTCATACAACGAAGCGTTTTAAATCCCGTCTTGGGAAATCGATTTCATTGGTATCTCATGGTTGAAGTTCAAGATAAGATGATGAGCAAGATGTATGGCCGCGTCGAATTCCGGTTTATGAGCAGATTAGTGGAGGTGAGCATACTGCTTATTTATGTTGTATTTTCACCGACGGAAAAAAGGTTGAAGGAGGTGTGGAGAGACGAGAGATTTTGAAAAGGCAGGGCGAAATTCTGCAAATGCTGTCAACGCGAGCCAAAGAACTTCGCGCTTCCAAAGACTCAAGACCCAAGAAAATTGACAAGCTTAAGGCATTTATCGCGGACCCAAAAAACGGTCTTCACTCAATGGCACCTCTTCCATTGCCGCTGAATGCACGCGTTGAAGTGATTGGGATAAATGCCGAAAAATCTTCTGTTTTCAAATCAAAGCTTTCTCCAATGCTGTTGTGGTTCCAGTGCTCGGACGGGTCAGAGTATCCTGTCATCTTCAAGAATGGAGATGACATGCGACAGGATCAACTCGTCATCCAGTTGTTTACGCTCATGGATCGCCTACTTCGGAAGGAAAACCTCGACCTCAAACTATCCCCGTACGATGTTCTGGCCACAGCACTACTTGAAGGCATGGCGCAATACATTCCTAGCAAGACTATCGCTGCAATAGTAAGCGAGCATACTACCTTGCTCAACTACCTTCGCGCACATCATCCCGATGAGGGAAGCGTAGGGACGTACGGTGTAGAGCCTGCTGTCATCGACAATTTCGTACGAAGTTGCGGTCAGTAAATTGTATAGAATACAAGGTGATTTGACTAACAGTTATTGAGCAGCTGGATATTGCGTTGTAACATACCTACTAGGGGTTGGAGACCGGCATCTGGACAATCTACTCTTAGCACCTGATGGTATGCTTGATAG